>CANDYM010000032.1:129855-185030 GCA_947397865.1 Polietes domitor
TATTGGCAATTGCATGAAAATTCAGTAGATTTGCTATGAAGAAAAATAAATCGGAAGAGAAATGTGGTTTCTCTTGTAGCATGAACGCGGCATAAATATGGCTTTGAAAAATGTGTATATCCCTTTATTATAGGATTTTTATTAATTTTTTCTCTTAATGGTGAAGCGGGGCGTAAAGTGATATAAATTGTAGATTCTTAATTGGACAGTGAGACAAAGATGGATACAAATGGTAACAGACAACGTGTTGCATATAGAATTATTAATTACTCTCTGATTACATAAAGCGCAACATGAATTGATTTTTCGAAATTTGTGGATGCAGTACAAAACAGAAATCGTGGAATTCGGTGTGTACATTTCTCCGACAACGTAGACGTGAAACATAAAGCAATTTTTCTAATTTTAAACTCGATGTAATCTTGATCACTTTCGAAAAAAATAAAAAAAGGATAATAGTGTAGCAAATACCACCTTATTTGTGTTACGGGCAGTAGCTAGTATTTCATAAAGACATACCCTAGTACAATATAAAACTTACGTTCCCATATTCCTTATTATTAAATCTTACCTGAAATAAATGAAGAAAAGGGAGAATTATTAGTGTTTTCATAAATTTCATTAAGTATATAATATTATTAAATGTTAAATTTAATTATAAAGGGTGATTGTTTAAAAGCTATAGAAAAGTTACGGTCCATATAATTTAATATAGTACGGTCCATATAATTTAATGTTTGAAGATTATTTCATGCAAATGTTGACCTTGACTGTGCCTCAAATGGTCCATCCGCTTAGTCCAATTTTGGCATTTCCACGTTTTTGAGTAACAGAGGCCCAATTGCTGCCAATTATCGACGAATCGATAATTGATGGTCATCATTAACACTGGCCGATACAGCTGCAATATTTTCTTCAGTTCGCACTCTACGTAAGCGTGTTCGTGGTTTAATGTCCAACAATGTAAATTTGGTGCGAAATTTAGTCACAATAGCCCGAATAGCCGCTTCAGTGGGCCGATTTAACTGACCATAAAATGGAAGCGCGCGATGAACTTTCTTAACAGAGCACGCATTTTGATAATAAAATTCAATAATTTGCAAGCGTTGTTCGTTTGTAAGACGATTCATGGTTAAGTTATAGACCAAACTGAAGATGTTTGAAAGTGAAACAAAACACGAAACGTGCGTCAGCTGTTTAAACCAGTATTGCTAAAAAGATAATAGCTAAAAATCACCCTTTATTATATCGCTATAATTTAATGAGCCCGTAAATAAATAAATGCAGTTCTTACTTTTGTAATCGGTCTTTTGCGTGAATTTTTTTGTTTCAATAAATTATGAGCTATGGAAATTGATCATATTGTAGTGAACCGGATGAGTGAATTATTGTAATTATTCATTTCTATACTTTTGCTCTTATGATAATGTCTGTTTTAATATATATTAAAATTCATTTAAAATAAATTTATCGCCTAAACGCCATATTTTTCAGAAGATTTTGGTGCAATTTTGCACTATTTCATGCAAAAATGCATGCAATTTGTAGATCGTTTCACTTATGATGTAGCCATCATGTATATGTTATATGTGCCTACCAAATTTGTATCAAAAAATGATATATTATAACGAAATTTTGGAATTTCTCCGAAAAAAATGTATAACAAATTTTTATACCCTCCATCTCCAGGATGGTGGTATACTTTGAAATATCGACCTGAGACCCTATAAAGTATATATATTCGTGATCGTCATAAAATTCTAAGACGATCTAGCCATGTCCATCCGTCCGTCTTTTGAAGGCACGCTAGCATCTAAACGAAAGGAGCTAGAACGTTCAAATTGTCCATAAATGCGTTTTATAGTCGTAGATCGGTTGGGATTGAAACGGGGCGAAATCGGCCCAAAGGGAAAATTTTTCCCTCACAAGGACTAAAAATCGGTGTGTCCAATCCTCTAATTGAGAAGATACATAATATAAAAGTATTTTTTCAAATTCATACTTTTAAAGGGGTAAAATGGGAATAGAGGGATAAAAATGGTACCAACCAAACGGCTGTCCCTAGAATAATCAAATTCGGTGTATACATTCCTCTGATTGCATAGACAAGTAAAATACACGCATTTTTCAAAATTTGTACTTTTTGGGGTTAAAATGAAAAAGGGGGATAAAAATAGTACCAATCAAATGACCGCTGCTAGAGTCATGAAATTCGGAGTATACATTCCTCTGACTGTGTAGACAACTGATTTTTCGAAATTCCAAAATTTTTCCTATGGAGCTAATAATGGAGCTAAACCCACCAGTATACGGATCGGCTTAGAATCACCAGCTAAATCGATTTAACGATGTCTGTCTGTGCGTCCGTCTGCTGTCCACCTAAGCTTGTTCGCACTCTACAGGTCGCAATTGTGGTCCGATTGTCATGAAATTCGGCAGAAGTTACGATTGGCATTGAATTTGGAGGAAATCGGTTCAGATTTAGATATAGCCTCCATACAAATATCCCTATAATTTACACTTTTACTGCTCTAGAATACACATTTTAAATGGGATCATGACGAAATTTTCAGGATCGCGTTATATTTGAACTAGAGATGGGCGCGACTCACGTGAATTGCGTGAATCGCGTGATTCACGCGTGATCGTGAGCAAAATTTATTTTACTCACGTGATCGTGCGTGAACGTGAGGAACGAAAAAATATTCGTGCGTGAATGTGCGTGAGTCTTATTTCTGCGTGAGTCACGTGATTTTTGCGTGATTCGCACATATTTATTCGTATTTTTCTCTCATTTTATTATTTATTTCTCCCGTCTTAGTATGGGGACACATAGGTAAGGTGTCCAATTTGCACACAGGAGGTCTCGGGTTCGATGCGTGGCTCGGGAAAAAAACTTTTTTTTGTTATTTTTTTATTACTTTTTTAAATAAACATGTGTAATTTTGTAAATTTTAACTATTTAAAATTTTTTGCTTTCAAAAATACAGATTTATTGCTTTATTAATGTACTTCGAATATTTAATTTTTTATTAGTATTAATATTACATAATATTAGTAAAATTAACTCACATCAGAGGATAGCTGATGGTTAGAGTTCCGGATAGCGCGGATTTTTTTAAAATAGAAATGGAAACTAGTGAAAAAGTGGTTCCTTTGCAACTACTTTATAATAACTTTTAAGAATAACTTTTCAAAATAAAGGACACACATCTTTGAGAGCTTTTTGCTGGGTATATACTTCTTAACCATAGTTAATTTACTATATTTTTAATTTCTTAAAAAAGAATAGAAAAATATTCTTTATGGAAATTATTTGCGTGATTTATATGAATCACGTGATTCACGCGTGAATCACGCGTGATCGTGAGCAAAATTATTTTTACTCACGTGAGCGTGCGTGAACGTGAGTAGAGAAAAAATTTTCGTGCGTGAGCGATTAAAATTTTTTCCTTCGTGAGCGTGCGTGAACGTGAGTCAAAAATCACTCACGCGCCCATCTCTAATTTGAACTGAAAACAGCTAAGGGGAAAGTGGATCACATGGGTCCATGTTTTGATATAGCCCCGATTTACAATATTACTGCTTTAAAATGCACATTTTTCATCGAATCTTTATCAAATTTTCCACACAATGTTACATTTATACTAAATATAAACACGTATTTTGCAAGCCAGCTATATAGGTCAATGTTTCGGAATGGCCCCCATACAAATGGGGCCCCAGTTTACACTATTATCGCTCTAAAACCCACATCTTACATTGGATCTTGATAAAATTTTTCAGATAATGTTATACTTCAATAAAGAATATCGACTTTAAAAGTGATTTATAAAGGCCCACTTTTTAATGTAGCGTCCTTGCAAATGGGCCCCCATTCTAATTATTGCCTCTGTAGGACCCACATTTTTCATCGAAGTTTTTCAAATTTTGCAGATTATATTATATTTCAACCAAGAATACATACTATGAAAATCAAATATATGGGTCCATATTTTGGTGTAACCCCCATACAAATTGGGCACCCATTCTACTCTTATACAGCTCTAGATCCCATATCGTGCATTGGATCTCGATACGATTTTGCATATCTTGTCATATTTCAACTAAGAATACCTACTTTAAAAATTATCTATATGGAGCCACTTTTTAATGTAGCGCCCTTAGAAATGGACCCATTTTAATTTTTACCTGTCAAGGACGCAAATTTTACATCGGATTTTTTTATTTTGCAGATTATATTATATTTCAACTAAGAATACATACTATGAAAGTCAAATATATGTGTCCATACTTTGGAATAACCCAAATAGGGCCCCAATTATACTCTATTACAGCTCTAGAAACTACGTCTTACATCGGATAATGATATATACGAAAAATATATATAGGCCCATGTTTTGGACCAGGCCCCAAGTGTTGTTATAGGTCCCCTTTCAAATGTCGGTCCGATTCATCCTATTACTACCTTATAATTTGAAAATGTCTGCCGGAAAATTGGATCAATTAATTACCATATTTTTTAAATATGACTAAAGATGAATTTGTAGTATTCTGTATATTTATATGAACTTCATAAAATTGCTCCCATGAAACACCTGGGTTTAGTAATAAAAGCGAGATATATACGCAGGTAGTGGTGTATGATATTATATAGTCGGCCCGACTTTAGCCTTTCCTTACTTATTTTTAATTTTAGTAGCGTTCTTAGATGTATTTTTTAAGGTCAGTGTGATTTCGGTGGTGGTGAAATGATGGGTTCTATTTATTGCGATTTTTTTTTTCAAAATATTTTATGCAAATCCAACAATTTCAGTGAAAAATGAAATGAAAATTAATGTATGAAAATTTCATCAAGCTTTTGAGGCCAAAAATGTCTCATTTTCCAAATGTGGATAACAATATTAAGATAGTTTCGTTAAAAATTAGATGATAAATTAGATATATTTTTCGAGTTTATAATGCCAAAATCGTATACATAGTCCATCGGTAAAATTGTTGTTACGATGCAAAATTTTACTTCAGCCAATTATTTCAAAATTTTACATGACCAAGTTGACAAAGTTAGGAAAGTCACCAAGTAGCCCTCATGTCCATTGCGAGTTCAAAATTAAACAAATCATGTGGAAAACACCTCTGCTGTAATCGTGCGAAATATCGCCAATATATATTTTTTCCCTGTAAAAGCTACATAACTAATTCCATGAGAATCGGTTTGGACCAGTTAAAAAGTGTGTTTTTAAACACTTTCTTTCTTTGTTTGCTGGGTTATGAAGAATAATTTTAGATTATTGTGTGCTGGCGTATCATAATACGATAAGTATTATACTTATCTAAGATAGTATCGGTTGAGACTATTTGAATTTATTCAGTTGGCTGCCTTATCTAATTAATGCTGGCGACATTTATAAGCAAAAACAAGTAAAAACGGCGTTAAGTTCGGCCGGGCCGAACTTTATATACCCTCCACCATGGATTGCATTCCTCAGAGGTTGTCGGTAGAAGTGCAGTAATATTACAGGAAAATATATATTTTTTTTAATATAGCCAAACCAAAACAAATACAAATATTAAAAAATTAATTTTATAAATAAATATAATATTTTAATTACTTCAAACCACGCTTATATGGTAATGCTACCAATACGTCAATTCAAAAAATAAATAGTCTTATATTTATATTTTCAAAAATATTTTCAAAGCCATAAATATTGGTAGATAGTGGGTGCTACAGTTGGTTGTATTTCCATTCTATTTTACTTCCAAAAGTACAAATTTTGAAAATCCATTATCAGACGTACATAGTGCAAAATAACACAACTTCATGATTCAACCAATTTTAGCCATAAAAGAAAAAGTACGAATTTGGAAAAAAAGTTTTATTTTGCGTGTCTATGCACTCAGAGGAATGTATTCACCGAATTCCATGATTCCAGCTGCGCCCATTTGGTTGGTACCATTTTTACCCCCTTGACGTTTCTACGCAATTAGAATTTCATCATTCTAGCTGTAGTCGTTTAGTTCGTACTATTTTTATCCCTCTTGTACCATTGTATCCCTTGAAAGTACTAATTTCGAAAAATTCGTCTATTTTCCGTGTCTACGCAGTCAGAGGAATGTATACTAGGGCGTACCTCAAAAAAAAGTTCGCCGTACACCTTCGAATATGAAGTATTATTGAAAGGTAGTTTCAAAATTTTTTTTTTATTTTTTTGTGCCGAACGTAGGGGTAGCGCTTTTACATTTTTCTATATAACTTCTGCATTTATAAACGGATTTTAAAGTGTGATACATCGATGTTTTTGTCTCGACGAGGCCGATTTTTTTTGTCTTTGATGTCATTGAGCTCAAGCACCCCCTTCTGGTACTTACCCATCATATCTCAGTTGCTACTACCCTAATGTACCACTCTAATATCAGAAAATTAAAGCTCGCATAAAATCATGAATCATGCTTGAGCTCAATGACTTCAAAGACAAAAAATCGGCCTCGTCGAGACAAAAACATCGATGTATCACACTTTAAAATCCGTTTATAAATGCAGAAGTTATATAGAAAAATGTAAAAGCGCGACCCCTACGTTCGGCATAAAAAAATAAAAAAAAATTTTTTGAAACTACCTTTCAATAATACTTCATATTCGAAGGTGTATGGCGAACTTTTTTTTTTTACTTGTAACCTGGTACGCTCTAATGTATACTCCGAATTTCATGACTCTAGCTGCTGTCATTTGATTGGTACTATTTTTATCCCCTTTTTTCATTTTAACCCTAAAAAGTACGAATTTCGAATAATCAGTTTATTTTCCGTGTCTGCACACTCAGAGGAATGTATACTCCGAATTTCATGACTCTAGCTGCGGTCATTTGATTGGTACTATTTTTATCCCCTTTTTTCATTTTAACCCCAAAAAGTACGAATTTTGAAAAATCCGTGTATTTTACTTATCTATGCAATCAGAGGAATGTATTCACCGATTTTTATTATTCTAGGTACAGCCGTTTGGTGGGTACCATTTTTATCCCTCTATTCCTATTTTACCCCTTAAAAGTACGAATTTGGAAAAAATACTTCTATATTATGTATCTACTCAATTAGAGGAATGTACACACCGAATTTCGTGTTTCTAGCTGTTGTCGTTTAATATGTACCATTTTTATCCCTTTTTGCCCCATTTCACCCCCTACAAATAAGAATCTCTTTATGGGGCACGTTTTTGCTATAAGGGGAATACGCATACCAAATATCAAGCAAATAGAAACAGACATATTCAAAAAACATGCTTAAATACGCTAAAATATTAGGGATTATTATGGGTATTTTTAGTCCTTGTGAGGGAAAAATTTTTCCCTTTGGTCCGATTTCGCCCCATTTCAATCCCAACCGATCTACGACTATAAGACGCATTTATGGGAAATTTGAACATTAAAGGCCAGCATCCCTTTTATCCACCACAACATTATGCAGTTCATTGATTGAGTTCTTTCCGGATTGTTTTCTTCATTTGGATTTTTCAAAGAGCTGCCTAAAGTACATATTTATTTATTTATATTTACCTATCAAACCCAATACAGTACTAAATGTATGTTGCTTAAATAGAATACCGGTGCCAACACATTTATTTAAAATAACACTTTGTTTTAACACTTTCGATTACATTCTCCGTCGTGTCATTTCCCTAAAAGATATGCAGTGTGACAAGTTTGCTCATGCGGTACGAATACCAACTGTGCTGTGATGATATCCTTCTTGGCCAAGATTCAATTTCTTTTGTAAACATTTTCTTGCAACATTTATCAACTGCAATGTGTCTTCTTTTCTCAGTGTGTTTGTTTTTTTCTTTCTTAAATTTTCAATTTGAGGTTGTTTCCATTTGCACAGCTTGCAGCAATTGTTTGTTTTCCTATGTTGCAATACTTGCCCTAGAATTGTTAATTCCGAGCAGAGATTTTACACGTATTACCAAGTGATTGAGTGAATAAATGAGTGACTTGATCTTGATGGACTACGTGTGGCATAGACTACGACAGTCTGGCGGACTATACCTAGTTGGGAGTTGGTCACATTATTTCCACTTGCAAAATTGACAAATAAGAAAATGTTGCAATGGAAAGGAAATAAATATTAGTTGGAGAGGTTCTTGTGAGGGACAATGCAATTAAGTGCAAGACATTTTGTAGAAGGATATGTTTTAAATTAATGTAAACTAATTTAAAGAATTTACCTCGACACGTTCGATTTTGAATAAATTGGACACGAATGTGCTCCACATTTGTACTCAAAAAAAATTAAAATATTCTTTGTGAGATTTTAAGACTTTCCTATGCGGATATTTAAGACTTCATAGCACAAACTTTTTCCAAGTGATAGTTTCATTTCATCCTAAAATATGAATACTTAAGCTTTATTGCACACCAGTGGTAGTTGCTGTGTTCTGCGACTTTTTAGAAGAATTTAATATTTCCATAACAATGTTAGTAAGACTCCTCGCCTTTTTCTGCATCTATCTTGACCTACCATGACGAACATTTCCTATTTGCATATGGCCAACGGTATTCAAATGAGCAAAAACAACAATCAACAATGCGTGTACTAAGCACAGTAGACCGGGATGGCCCAAAGCAGCAGCGGCAGTTGACTTTACGAGCTACTAAAACTTGACATTGTTTATTGCCAGCAATTTGAACCCCACCATCAAGGAAAAAAACTTCAACAAAGAAATGCTCTAAGGTCAATCTAAGTCAACAAAACTTAAACCAAACTCACAGCACACAAAAACCTGTGTATGTATGTGCAGTGGTTGTGTTGGCCTGGCCAAGTAAAGCCAGCGGGAAAAAAAGTTACACCGAATGGAAGAAATGAAAAAATGGCTGTTTTTTATTGTTGCACTTCCCTAGCATTTAAAGCATAAAACTGTGACTTATGTTTAAAAATAACAATGAAATTTATGACATCAGCAGTGGACGACGTAGAAAAATCACAAATCTCTCCTTTGTTTGTCTTCTTCCATATACGAGCTGATGATGACGACGACTCTGATGAGGATGAGCTGCAAAATAAATGTTTGTACAGACCTCTAACATTTTATGGTCGGTCGCTTGTAAGATGGTCAAATAAACCAAATGCAATTTTGTTCACACAGAGATCTAAACAACAGTTGAACAGAATTGTGAAAAAGTTTTATTCGTTTATGTTATTTCTCTCTTTTTCCTGCTGTTGGCTAAGATTTGTAGTTTGCCATAAATAAATTTTAAATCTAAACTCCCTGACGTATTAGTAACATTTGTGTATTTGAGTGTATTACGTATACGCTACGGATGGCAAAATTGTTCAAGGTATAATTGTAATTTGAAGATACACACACTTTAAATTGTTTAGAGTACATTGATTTCAACTCCACTTTTGGCATAAATTCTACTAATAACTGTAGGAAATAATAAAATATAATATCCTAGTTCCAAACAGATATTGATTACAGACTGAAATAGTAAGACATCATTGTAAGGCAAAAAAATCCAATAGGAGACAAAGGAAAGATATTTTAAATCATACTTATGGTAATTTCATTCATTTTAGATAATATTTTTATATCTTCCACCTCCAGGATGGGGGTATATTGACATTGTCATTCCGTTTGTAACACCTTAAAATATTCATCGGGGTCTCCGATGTATATATATTCTGTAAAGTATATATATTCTGGGTCGTGGTAAAATTCTAAGACGATATAGCCATGCCCGTCTGTCTGTCTGTTGAAAGCACGATAGCGGCCGAACGAAATGAGCTAGGAGGTTAAAATTTTTTCCTAAATGTGTCTTATGGTTGCAGATCGGTTGGGATTGAAAGTGAGCGAAATCGGCCCAGAGGGAAAAAAATTTTCCCTTACAAGGACTGAAAATATCCCTAATATATAGAGTATTTCAGCATGTTTTTTGAACATAATAGCTTGTATTTACTTGATATTTGCAATTCGCATTCCCTTTATAGCATAAAAGGGCACCATAGAGTGATTTTTATTTGTAGGGGGCGAAATGGGACGAAAAGGGATAAAAATAGTACCTATAAAACGACAACAGATAGAAACACGAAATTTGGCGTATACATACCTCTAATACATACCTCTAGATACATAATATACAAGTATTTTTTTAAATTTGTACATTTAAGGGCTTAAATGGGAATAGAAGGATAAAAATAGTACCAACCAAACGGCTGCACCTAGAATAATGAAATTCGGTGTATATATTCCTCTGATTGCGTAGACACATAAAATAAAGGAAATTCGTAATTTTAGGGTGTAAAATGGTAAAAGGAGATAAAAATTGTACCAAACAAATAGATGCAGCTAGAACCATGAAATTCGCGGCATACACTCCTCTGACTGAGTGACACGAAAAAATACGTTTTTCCAAATACGTACCTTCAAGGGATTCAATGAGAGCAGAGTGATAAAAATGGTACCAACTAAAAGGCTACAGCTAGAATGATGAAATTTTCGAAAGTCGTACTTTTAAGGAGTAAAATGTGAAAAAGGGGATACAAATGGTACCAACAAAATGGCCGCAGATAGTATCATGGAATTGGGTATATACATTCCTCTGAGTGCATAGCCACGTAAAATATTTTTTTTCCAAATTCGTACTTTATTTTGTTGCTTTTACGACAAAAAATGGTAGAATCATGAAGTTGTCTTATACTGCGTACGTGAGAGATAATGTAATTTCAAAATGTATACTTTTGAATTTAAAATAGATGGAAATACAACCAACCAAAGGACTGCAGCTGAAAATACACTCTCTATCCCCTAATATTTAGGGTATTTATGATTTCTGCCTTATATTTACTTTATGAATTAAAGTATTATTTCCATTATATATAGTATACAAATATTGGTAGCCTTGGCTTATTAATTAAATTTCTTATTTTCATACAGTTAAAATTTGTTGCGGACATTCCTCTTGTAGCTTGGAAGCAACACAAAGAAAATAAAAGTTTTTGCTGGTGAAATGGGACAAAAACGGATAAAATATGGTACCAATGATACGACAACAGCTAGAATCATGAAATTCGGTGTGTACATCCCCCTAATTGCATAAACACGTAAAATAGAGGGATTTTTCGAAATTCGTTCTTTTAAGGGATATAATTGAAAAAGAGGGATAAAAATGGGACCTTCCAAACCGCTGAAGTTGATATCATGAAATTCGGTGTGTATTCGGTGGTCTGATTATGAAGACTCGAAAAAAGGTTTTTTTTTTGAAATTTGTACATTTGGGCGGAGAATGGGGCGAATGGGGATATCTTTAAAATTTGTACTTTTCTTATCAGAATAATGCAGTCACTTTGTCTGTATCTGAAAATGCTTCTCCCTAATGGCGACTGACAATCGCCTAATATTTAGGCATGTTCACTTTCACAATTACAGCATTTAATTTATATATAGTAGTCGATTTTAAACAGTGCGCATAAGTATACATTATAGTTTGAAATAGTAAACAAATATAGTAATGTGCATAAAAATATCACAATTTTCGTAATATGGTACTGTACTTCTATGTAAAGTCGACATCCTTCAATCTGCTGGTAATACTGTGGAATGCACTGCGTGGTGGAGGGTATATAAGATTCGGCCCGGCCGAACTTAACGCCTTCTTACTTGTTTTTCTTAGGTATGCCGTGTTTTAGAAAAATTACTTCTCAGTAAAGGAGAATGCATTTTAATTTTTAGATACATGTTTGTGCATGTGATAAGAATTCGTTTTAATTTATATTTAATTTAATTTTATTTTTAATATGATGTGAATCGCTTTCTAAAACAGTCTTCTCATCTTTTCTCGAACAGTGTCAGCACTTATTAAATTAAACGAATTATAGATTTTTAATTTGTGCCGTAATGACACCGTTCTTTTATTCCGATTTCATTTTCATTCGACCTTATTTATCTACCTGCCTGCCTGCTCTCGCCAATGTGTTATTTGCCAGCAATTATGGTAGAAAAGATAATAAATTCTCAGTTTACGACAGCAATAAATTCATATGAAGACACAAATTGAATTCATTTCAAATGCAGAAAGTTTCAATAATTTCTCACAGTTGTTGCTGTTTTTGCTTGTTTAAAATGGATTAGAGATAATTTGAGGGTCGGTCTAGAGTCGTTTCTCCCCATTTGCTGACAAGACTAAACATCCTTTTTAGAAACAAAAAAACAGAATAACTTTAGTAATTTAGAGCACTTTTTCCAATAAGCACATCATCTAGCTCAACATGACATGACAGGGATACATGTTTCTGGACACTCCTTTGCCAAAATGTGAAGATGAAGAAAACAAAATCCCTGATTGTGTTTAGCAGACTTAAATTGTGAATTTATTGATGAGTGTATAATATAGAGAGTTTAGATACGATAGCAATGTCTGTGTGCTTTTTTTGGGAAGGGAAAAGGGAAGCAGAAGTTGTGTATGTGTGTAGAGGTCCTTTTTTCTGACAGTTTGTTAAGATTTTCAAATTGTCAACAGTGTGTTTTGCTGTTGTCAGAGTCATTGAAATGTTAAGGATGTGTATCTTTGTAAACAGTCACAGCTACACAGAATCTGATACGCCCCAACAAAAAAGAAAGAAAAAAGTCCGGCTTTTTTCTTGTTGCACAGTTTGCAAAGAAAACCACACAGAACACCACCATTGCCAAGAGCATTGCTTGTTGTGTTTTTTCGGTGAAAATCCGGCAACGGATGCTTTTTGTGTCCATTCTGGAGTGTTGGTGGTGGTGTATGGCTAGTCTTGTTGCTTGGCTACTCCCACTTGTAAAACTGGCTGGTATTGATTTAAAGCAGTCGTCCCATGAAATGTACAAAACTCTAGTGGAACATAGTATACACTAACGTAGCCCAAACGAGGATGAGCTGTATATGGTTGTGCCTTTGGTTGACGAGGGTGAAGGTATACTTATCCAGCAGAAACTTTTTTCAAAACACTTTATTATTCGCTTCATTATCTCATTCTCTATTTTTTTTTTCTACAATAAACAATGATAGGAGATCCATTGGTTTTTCTATGAATTTCTAAGTTTCTACGGTTTCGAATTTCTCACACAAAAATATTTGATTTTAGCTGGGATTTCGATTTTGTTTGTTTTCGTTTTTTTCAAAATCCCAATAGACAATGAAACATATCCTGCCGATTTAAATTGTTAACATGACTGTTGTGAGATACAAGATTGATTTATGATAATACACCCACTGCCCAGAAAAAAAAGAGCTTAACAAAAAACACAATACAGAAAGATGGATGATTGAATAAATATTTTGTTTTTATCCCACATTCTCGTTTTTTCTCTTTTCGCCTGACGTCTGCTGAAGATGTTTTCAAGTTATGCTTGTCAAGAGCCAGAAAACCCAGAAAAAATTTGAAATTATTTGTTTGCTCACTGACAGACAGCAGGCAAGCAAGCAACATAACATAACAAGTTTTTTTCTTTCACTCTCACTGAAGAAGGTGTCCTTGTACCGCAGGGCGTATGAGCGATGGCTCTCAAGTGAAATATTGCGTTTGTGTAGAATATCGATGTTGTTGCTCATTTCAAGGACCGTTTTGTGTGTAAACATAAATATTGAGATGTTCGTAAATATGTTTAGTGGGGTGTCGTAACTGATAATGCTTTAAGTCGATGAAAATATGTATTTCACTTGAAATGAGTTTTCTTTTATAATCTGGGAGCCTGTGGAGTGCATGTCACAGTTCAGCTGAAAGAGTAAATCCTGCAAGGGATGTTAACATTTTTCATGTTGTGTCAGTTTTACTGGCAAGATTATAATCAACACTTGATAGATTTGCATAAATTCCGTAAATTGCATATTTTATGACATCTCAAAGGTTTGGTATTTTTCGCCTTTAGACTTCGTTTGATGCCAAGAACATCTTGAGAATGGCTCGCTTCAAACTGAATATAAATAAGTAGTACCATAAGAAATCAAAGACAACTAAAAACAATTTCCATAGGTACAGTAGTATATACTCCATTTATATAGTGCTTTAATTTTTTAAAGATAACTCAGAATAATCAATGGATGTCAAGGCAAAGTACTAATCAAAAGATACAATATTTTTAACATTTATAAATCGGCTAAAATATTCCCTGATTTTTTGGTTCACCCGCAGGAGCTACATTTAAAGTGAAGAAATAGATTTCGTTGAAAATCTGTACCTCCAAGATGGGGGTATACTAAATTTGTCATTCCGTATGTAACGCCGTGAAATATCGACCTGAGACCCTATAAAGTATATATATTCTTGATCGTCATAAAATTCTAAGACGATCTAGCCATGTCCGTCCGTCTGTCCACCCGTCTGTTAAAATCATCTAAACGAAAGGAACTAGGACGTCCAAATTTTCCATAAATGCGTCTTATAGTCGTAGATCGGTTGGATTGAAACTGGGCAAAATCGGCCCAAAGGTAAAAAATTTTCCTTCATAAGGACTAAAAATACCCATAATAACACCTAATATTTTAGAGTATTTAAGCATATTTTTTCAATATGTCTGCATGTACTTACTTGATATCGGGTATGCGCATTCCCCAAATAACAAAAACGTGCACCATAATGTGATTTTTATTCGTAGGCGGTGAAATGGGACAAAAAGGGATATAAATTGTACATATTAAACGACAACAGCTAGAAACACGAAATTCAGTGTGTACATTCCTCTAACTGAGTAGAGACATAATATAAAAGTATTTTTTCGAAATTCGTACTTTTAAGGGATAAAATGGGAATAGAAGGATGAAAATGGTACCAACCAAACGACTGCATCTAGAATAATGAAATTCGGTGTATACGTTCCTCTAATTGCGTAGATACGTCAAATAAACGAATTTTTCGAAATTCGTACTTTTTGGGGTTAAAATGGAAGAAGGGGATAAAAATAATACCAACCAAGTGACCGCAGCTATAATCATGGAATTCGGTCTATACATTCCTCTGACTGCGTAGACACAAAAAATAAAAGGGATTTCCCAAATTCGTACTTTCAAGGGATAAACGATGAAATTCGGTGTGTACATTAGAGCGTACCAGGTTACAAGTAAAAAAAAAAAAAGTTCGCCGTACACCTTCGAATATGAAGTATTATTGAAAGGTAGTTTCAAAAAAATTTTTTTTATTTTTTTATGCCGAACGTAGGGGTCGCGCTTTTACATTTTTCTATATAACTTCTGCATTTATAAACGGATTTTAAAGTGTGATACATCGATGTTTTTGTCCGATTTTTTTGTCTTTGAAGTCATTGAGCTCAAACATGATTCATGATTTTATGCGAGCTTTAATTTTCGATTATTAGAGTGGTACATTAGGGTAGTAGCAACTGAGAAATGATGGGTAAGTACCAGAAGGGGGTGCTTGAGCTCAATGACTTCAAAGACAAAAAAATCGGCCTCGTCGAGACAAAAACATCGATGTATCACACTTTAAAATCCGTTTATAAATACAAGTTATATAGAAAAATGTAAAAGCGCGACCCCTACGTTCGGCATAAAAAAATAAAATTTTTTTTTTGAAACTACCTTTCAATAATACTTCATATTCGAAGGTGTACGGCGAACTTTTTTTTTGAGGTACGCCCTAGTGTACATCCCTCTACTTGCGTATACACTTAAAATAAAGATATTTTAGAAAATCGTACTCTTAAGGGGGTAAAGTTGGAAAAAGGGGATAAAAATGGTACCAACCAAATGGCCGAATCTAGAATCATTGGATTCGATGTATACATTCCTCGAACGTTTTTACTTTTATGGCAAAAATTTAAGTTATTTTGAAGTATTTTTTGATTTTAAAGATTAAAATTTTTATTTTTTGTTTTTATGTTTTTTTAACATATTTTTACGTATTTGTTCATAATACGAAGAAAAAAATTATTTTTTGTTGTTTTACAGATTTTCACGTTTTTCAGATTTTGAAAATTGAAAAAAAAAAAACGTAAACGCAAAAAAGAATTCTTTCTCACACATTTTAAGAGATTTTGCTCTCAAATTGGCTTTATGTGTGTGGGGTTCACCTTAAGTGTTGAAGATAGAGGGGGGTAGGTAAGTTCTGAGAAAATATTAGGGCTGAAAAAGTATATTGGTCATACATTTGACTCCACTAGGGGCTTTCTGGGGGCAGTTAGAGTGGTGGGAGAATTTTTTAAATAGTTTTGTATGAGTTTTAAAGAGTGTCATAACAAAAATTATAAAACAATGAAAAATTCGTATGGGGACCATACGTTGACGATAGGAGGTAAGTATATTCAGAGAAAATGTGGGGGTTGAACAAATATTGGGGGTCGGTCATGCATTTAACTCCACCAGCGGCCTCCTTGGGCCAGCAAGAGCTGGGGGAACAAAAATTAAATAAAAAATAATTTGTGTATGGGAGCCCCATTAAGGAGTGGGTATATGCGGTAAGTTTGTTCGGAAAAAATGTTGTGGAAGAAAAATTAGTGGAGGTCGGTCTTACATTTAACACAGCTAGGGGCGAGTCCAGGGCAGTTTAAAGCCTTACTGGCATAACAAAAATTATAAAAAAATAAAAAAAACCTAAGGGGACCACCCTAATGGTTGACGATAGGAGGTAAGTATGTTCGTAGAAAATTTGGGGGTTGAACAAATATTGGGAGTGGCTCATACATTTAACTCCACTAGCGGCCTCCTTGAGCCAGTAAGAGCGGTGGGAACAAATTTTATAAAAACTGAATTTTTGTATGGGAGCCATCCTAACGAGTGTTGATAGGGGATATGTGCGTTCGAGAAAAATGTTGGGGAGGGAAAATTAATGGGGGTCGGTCTTACATTTAACTCCTCTGAGGATGACTTTGAGGCAGTTTTGGGGCTTTTTGTGTATTTTTACCTCTTTTCTCTCACCTTTGACCCCGATGAGCGCCCTCTAACACTCATCTCACCAACCCTATTTTTTTTTGGCTCATGCATTTTTTTCCGAACCTCACACAATTAGGGGTTCTAGCATATCAAAATCGAAAAGTCGTGCACTATCGCATCCCTAGTCCACCCCTACTCTAACTATAAATTCTAGTGCGCATCAATTGAAATTGAGAAAATACAACATCATATTGAGAAAATACAAATTGAAGTTGAGAAATGTAAATTGATATTGGGAAAATAAAAATTGAAATTCAGAAATTGAGAGATTGAAATTTTGAATATACAATTTTAATTTACGTTTCTTACTTTCAATTTGTATTTTCTCAATTTCAATTTTCAGTTGACAATTTCAGCTGAAATTAATGAGATTAAATGGATCGTAAAACATGTGAAGGGTAGGACTGTGGAGTCGGAATCGAAAAATTCTGGAATATTGAGTCGGTTTTTCATCGTTTTAAGGATTTTCCTTTATTTGAACCGTTGTATGTCGCAAACTTTCTCGAGCTCGAGTATTAAGAAAGACATTTTCCTGTAATGTTACTGCACTTTTACGAAACTCGACAGCATGTGTGGAATGTAATCTATGGTGGAGGGTATATAAAGTTCGGCCCTGCCGAACTTAACGCAGATTTTACTTGTTTTTTAATTAACCATAAAAATTCTGTCCTTCCGTTGTCCATACCTTCTGTGTGTCCATATACTCTTGCAGAATTGCAGAATTGATTCTGTAAATTTGCCACAATATTGATTTTGTCGGAAAAAGTCCTTAGATTAGTTTGAAAAAATTTCCTTATTTAATACTACAACATTTTCTGTCAATAACCGTCAATAATTTAATTCCCATTAAATGACAACATTTATTTGGAGAAAATGCGTAGCTCACGTACATCATGACTTATAGACATTTTTTATCATTTGATAAAAGTTTCTGGTACGGGAACATATATCCTCATTTATTCCCCTTCAATAGAGCAATCGTTCGAGTAATCCCCAATTCAGAACATAACTTCTCCACCAATCAATAGCGATAGCAAACGTCGTTCTCCACCATCATCGACAAATTGGTTTTAGGCCATCACGTCATGGCCCGAACAATCATTTATGTGAATTACATGAGACACACACAAACAAAAAAAAATTAGAGGCTTGACTGTTTTTCTATATGTTATCATTACTTTAACATACGACCGGATGATGTTACTCGTCCAAACGGCAAAAACAAACATCCAAACAAACAAAAAATACTAAAAGAGCCTTGAGATGATCCAATAAACCATAAAAACGATTTTATTTTCCAGCCATTTAAACAGAATAAACATTGAAACAAACATTTATGTTCATCCTCAGCCACACAAATACCAAAGCACCAGCACATATCCACATACACTAACATATGTGGATGACTCTAATGGGGATGTGTAAGTCTCGCGTCCACGATGGCAGCAAACAAGCACATATGTGGAAGGGACATGGAAGGACATTGAATAAACACATTATGTATGGTTGCTTTGCTCCGTGGTCTTTTTAACTACAAATTATTCTCATAAAACGTGAAAATAACGAAAAACTTTATGAAAACCTTTTAAACACCACACACACGCTGACACTCACACAGTGTTATAGCAACCAAGAGGATATGGCTACGCCATCATGTGAGGGCATTGCTGAGAGGGGGCGGGGCGCTAACCAGAGACCATCGACCAACCGACCATCTTTATGCCGGGGAAAATATGCATCAACCACAATGATCGTTTTGAGAGCCGGAATAAAAAGCGGAAAGTGCCTTTTAAAAAATTATGATTCCTCACGCATACATTAAAAGCGTTGTTGTTTTATTACATACATTTTACATGTATTCTTTTGGCAGCATATGCACACACAGTATGCGGTCACTTGATTGGGAACAATTTTTATATTTGTGTGGTAAACGAAAACACCAACACAATGAAGTATCGATGAACAACAAATCACATTAAAATGTGGGAGGGAATAGTTAAAAATACTGTAGAGAAAGAAAAATCATAAATTATTCCTTCAACTCATACAAGGACTTTAACTAAAAAACTCGTGCCGATAAGATGTCTCTTTAAGAAAATTTCAATCGGTGTTGAGTTTGTATCTGAAAACAAACAAGTAAAAACGGCGTTAAGTTCGGCCGGGCCGAACTTTATATACCCTCCACCATGGATTGCATTCCACAGAGGTTGTCGGTTTTCGTAGAAGTGCAGTAATATTTAGGGTTTGGGGTTTCCCGGACTTTTTTCATTTCCCGGGAAAACGGGAATGAAAAATTTCATTCCCGGGAATCCCGGGAATTCCCGGGAAAAAGTAATTTATTTATAGGTATATCCAATATGGTTTAAAATAACAACATTTAATAACTGGTGTTTTTTTTTCAATACTGTCATATTACAAATTAAAAACGAATGTTATTGTCAAAATATTTTACAAATTATTTTTCATTTTACAAATATTTTACTCTACACCTTTTCAAGGTTATATTCGGAACATACAAATTTATATTGAGAAATGTAAATTCATATTAGGAACATATAATTGTTCATTTATATTGAGAACAATTAATACATAATAGGAACATACCATTTCATAATGAAATATACAAGTTTGTAATCAGAAAATCCAAATTCATAATCAGAAAATACGTTTTCATATTCAGAAAATATGAATTCATAATGAGAAAATATCAAATCATATTGAGAAAATGTAAATTTATAATGAGAACATTGATAAAATATGTGTTTCTACGAAAATATCCATAGAAAAACGTAGATATATAGCTTCGATTATAAATTTTATAGTTCTGATTATGAATTTATATTTTATGAATATATTTGAATAAGAATTTATATTTTCTCATTTTGTATTTATATATCTCATTACCAATTTTTATGTTCTTATTATGGTTTTATATTTCTCAATATGAATTTACATTTCACATTTCGAATTTACAGTGCTGATTGTGATCATGCGCTATTATGAATTTACATTCCTCATCATGAACTTACATATTCTGATTATAAATTACATTTTCTCATTATAAACTTGAAAAGATGTAGACTAATCGTCAGAATTGGACAATTATATCGCAGGTAGAAGTGACTGACACCTACACTAGATTCAAAATTAAAAAGGATTAAAGAAACAAATAACTCATATGACGGAAAATGTTATTACACATTTAATTTAGAATATTCATTCGTCTGGAGACAAAAATATTTTATATAAACAGGGGGGAAATTCTAAACTGTAAAAACAATAGAAACATAAAAAATTAATATTAATTTAATAAATTCATAAAAAATAAAAATATTGAAATATTGAAATAGTCCAGTCATTAATTCTTACAAATGGCCATTGAAATACACCGTAGCATATATTTATATTCCTATTAGATTTCTCTTCAAAATTTCCAGGCGAACAATTTTTATTGTATTCCTATTTTTAGACCATTTCTTTCTGGCTACATATGTAAAGTAAATTGTTGTTGAAGAATATGTTCATCTCGATTCTTCTAGAAAAACAAGAAAATTTACATTATGTAAGCCATAGTATTGTCGGCATGATATTTTATTTCCCAATAAAGATCCTGCAAATAGCCTCACAAAAAGTTTTTTCCCCTAGCTGGGTTTCGCATAAAATGGCTATTTAGCGAATTTAAAAAGTTTTGTTTGTAGTAATATAATAAAGGGTGTCCCAAGAAGAGCGCAAATACTCAACAATGTCAAATTGTAAGTAATGTAAATACATATATGAATTTGAATACATCTAAAAATTCCAATTTATATAGTAACATTAAATTATTGATCAACATAATAAATAAATTATTTTTTTAATATTTCCCGTATTCCCGGGAAATTGAAAATTTTTTCCCGGGAATTCCCGGAAAAATTTGGACGGGAATTCCCGGGAAAAACGATTCGGGAATTCCCGGACCCCAAACCCTAGTAATATTACAGGAAAATATAAATTAAATTTAGAAAATTAAACAAATACAAATATTGAAAAAATAATTTTATAAATAAATATAATATTTTAATTATTTCAAACCTTTCAACGCTTTAAGGCAAGGCTACCAATACATCAATTCAAAAGATAAATATTCTTATATTTATATTTTCAAAAAGCTTAAATAGCATAAATATTGGTAGATAGCGGGTGCTACAGTTGATTGTATTTCCATTTTATTTTAATTCCAAAAGTACAATTTTTGAAAATCCATTATTAGACGTGCACAGTGCAAAATAAGCTAACTTCATGGTTCAACCAATTTTTGCCGTAAAAGAAAAAGTACGAATTTGTAAAAAACTTTTTATTTTGCGTGTCTATGCAGTCAGAGGAATGTATACACCAAATTCCAGGATCCAGCTGCGCCCATTTGATTGGTACCATTTTTACCTCCTTGACGTTTCTACGAAATTAGAATTTCATCACTCTAGCTGTAGTTGTTTAGTTGGTACTATTTTTATCCCTCTGTACCATTGTATCCCTTGAAAGTACGAATTTCGAAAAATCCGTTTATTTTCCGTGTCTACGCATTCAGAGGAATGTATACTCCGAATTTCATGACTCTAGCTGCGGTCATTTGATTGGTACTATTTGTATCCCCTTTTTTCATTTTAACCCCAAAAAGTACGAATTTTGAAAAATCTGTTTATTTTAAGTGTCTACGCAATCAGAGCAATGTATACACCGAATTTCATTATTCTAGGTGTAGCCGTTTGGTTGGTACCATTTTTATCCCTCCGTACCCATTGTATCCTTGAAAGTACGAATTTGGAAAAAACCTTTTATTTTTCATGTCTACGCAGTCGGAGGGATGTATACTCCGAATTACATGACTCTAGCTGCGGTCATTTGATTTGTACTATTTTTATCCCCTTTTTAATTTTAACCCCAAAAAGTACGAATTTCGAAAAATCAGTTTATTTTCCGTGTCTACACACTCAGAGGAATGTATACTCCGAATTTCATGACTCTAGCTGCGGTCATTAGATTGGTACTATTTTTATCCCCTTTTTTCATTTTAACCCCAAAAAGTACGAATTTTGAAAAGTCCGTGTATTTTATTTATCTATGCAATCAGAGGAACGTATTCACCGAATTTCATTATTCTAGGTACAGCGGTTTGGTTGGTACCATTTGTATCCCTCTATTCCCATTTTACCCCTTAAAAGTACGAATTTGGAAAAAATACTTTTATATTATTTATCTACTCAATTAGAGGAATGCACACACCGAATTTCGTGTTTCTAGCTATTGTCGTTGAATAAGTACCATTTTTATCCCTTTTCACCATTTCACCCCCTACAAATAAGAATCACTTTATGGTGCACGTTTTGCTATAAGGGGAATGCGCATACCAAATATCAAGCAAATATGAACAGTCATATCCAAAAACATGCTTAAATACGCTTAAATATTAGGGATTATTGTGGGTATTTTTAGTCCTTGTGAGGGAAAAATTTTTCCCTTTGGGCCGATTTCGCCCCATTTCAATCCCAACCGATCTACGACTATAAGACGCATTTATGAACAATTTGAACGTTCTAGCTCCTTTCGTTTAGATTCTAGCGTGCTTTCAACAGACGGACAGACGGACGGACGGACGGACATGGCTAGATCGTCTTAGAATTTTATGACGATCAAGAATATATATACTTTATAGGGTCTCAGGTCGATATTTCAAGGTGTTACAAACGGAATGACAAAGTTAGTATACCCCCATCCTGGAGGTGGAGGGTATAAAAATGATTATGCCACATTTGAGTCATTCAATTTCAAACCGGACGGCAAAATATTCACGTGACCCAGTTTTTTCTGAAGATCTCTATAAAGAATTTTCTTTAATAAATAATTTATGAAAATTTAAAATAATGAATAAAAACATATGGAAATTTGTCACAAACATTTAAAATACTTTTAACAAGTATATATTCAAATCCTTGTATTTCGCAATTGGTAGAACCTGATCTGTTGGAAACGTCTTCAGGAGTACTTCAATCTTAAAAATTCTTCTGGTTACGAGTTACAAACATTTAATTATTATTGATGATGGTCTCGATTTTAAAAAATGATTACATCAATATATATTTTCTCAAAATCCTCTAAAATCATTTTAAATATGTTTTCTATGCTCTAAAATCAATGGACTGGAGATTCAATGGGACATATTTAAAAAAATGCAACAACCTATAAGCAAAATATAAATTAGAAATAATTAAATCAACATATTTTAAGATGGCTAGCGGTGTTTAGAGAAATATTTATGTTGAATGTTTGTCCACATGCATCATCGGATTGTAAAAGCTTATGTATCATCGGAAAGGTCTTAACGATCGCTGTACAACGACATACTATATTGCCCTTGCCCTGGTGGCACAAGGATGTTCAACGCTATTTGGATTTTTTGAAAAATTTGGCAGAAAATGGCCCAACATTTTCTATAAAATCTGTCGAAATTTCAGGATGGCATCATCATTAAATATGTTATGTTGATGGTTTAATGTCCAACAATGTAAATTTGGTGCGAAATTTAGTCACAATATCCCGAATAGCCGCTTCAGTGGGTCGATTAAACTGACCATAAAATGGAAAAAGCGCGCGATGAACTTTCTTAACAGAGCACGCATTTTGATAATAAAATTCAATAATTTGCAAGCGCTGTTCGTTTGTAAGACGATTCATGGTTAAATTATAGACCAAACTGAAGATGTTTGACAGTGAAACAAAACACGAAACGTGCGTCAGCTGTTTAAACCAGTGTTGCCAAAAAGAAAATAGATAAAAAATCACCCTTTATTATTGAAACAAACACTTTAAAATGCTTTAGAATGCCAACTATATTATTGCTAGTAGTTCTAATGGGTTTGTCTTTTATATTCTTTGTTATTGCGATTTTTTCATTGACCAAAATTCAATAACTTTTGTTCTAGTAATTATTTTTCAGTTCTGTAAAAAATTGATGTCAAGAACCTACCCATCGTTGGGATAACATTCGGTCAATCGTATAAGTTTTAGAGTTTTAATGTATTAGTTCATAATGTACAGTAACAAATATTTTCTGTATTACAGATTTTCTTCTTTTCCAAATTTCAAAAATTAAAAAAAAACTCGAATCGAATTTGTTGAATTGTTTCTCATACATTTAAAGAATTTTTACACTCACTTTTTTTGGTTTCTATTTAATACGGCACAATGTTTTCAATTTTAATTTTTGGACCAGATTAGTTTTATGCAGTTTGTTATTATTTTTAATAACGATGGATACGATGACTTTTTTTAAAAATATCTATGGAATAATCATGTTTCATATTGTTTCCGCTTCCAAAGAACATTTGGTCTACGTGAATACGAGACGGCGCTCATAGTAATTCAATTTAATTTTTAATCGAGCATGATTCGTCTTACATTCCAAAAATGACAGTACAAGTATTGACGGTACTTCAATGAAAGTTGGAATTTTAATAAAATCATTTTTTGATGTATCCAGAAAAAATAATCTATATTTGAATTGATGGTACCATTTCTACTAACAAAATCAATATTTTTCATCGAAACATCATAAAATTGTGAACAATTTAGAAAATCGAAATCGTTACTACTTCTATGGCACTGCACTGTATGCATGCCCTCAAACAAGCAGGTTTATTGAGGCGTTCACGTCACTGTTACCGTATAAATATGACCATTATGATTTATTGTCATTTGAGGGCATTTTATGTATTCGCCTCGGTACTTTACAGAATTGCTTTTTATTATTTCGAAATATGAAATATGGTGGTAGGCAAATCGATCATATTTTTTATGAGAATATGTCTTAGATATTCGTAATATTTTTACTGCAAAAATCTGGTAAAATATATCACAAAACGAAAAGATTTTATGGGAATATTAGATTTGCATGAACATGCAGATTTTGTTTCGGGTCATAATGAGTATGATGACCTTTAGCGAGACGTCAAGGGCACAACTATATCATTGCCAGTAAGAACTATAAATAAAGTATTTTTTATGAAATCATTTGGTTTTACTAAAAAGGGCCTTGTAATCAAATATGAAATTTACCAGTTTGCATTAGTAAAAACCTCTTGTAATCAATTACGAAATAATCTGCATACTTATCAGATGTTATTCGTTATCCAGACAGTGGTATTAATTAAGCTTATCTTCAAACCGCATCAAATTTAATTAATAAATATCAAATTTTTCTCATACATCATTAATTTATGCCAACCACTGACATTTCGAATTGGAAAACCACAACAAAAGCAGCAGCAACAGCAACAACATGAACTATTAATGCGCGTAAATAGCGAAAATTACCACTTCATCAATTAAAATCTCATTTATGAATTTTTGAGGTCATTTGCAAGAGGGACGGAATATTACATTTGCTCTCATGCTGTGGCACAATGGGGGGATTTTGGAAACAAATTGTAGAAGTTGTGATGTAGTGAAAATTTATATTGAAATAGTCAAAGAATTTTGATTGAAAATAATCTGTATACATATATAAAAGAGTTGCGTTACTGACTGACTGACTTAATTACTTTAAGGGGGTGAAATGGTACAAATTCCTATCCTATTTTTTGTAAACAAATTTATAAAAATATCCATTTTTTATTTATTTATTTATTACGAATTACAATATAAATTTAATTTATATTCTAATTTTGGTTCCAGGGATTGAGCAGGGGTGACTAAGACCATTGTAGCTAGTTATTACAGCGACAGACCAGAGCCTCTGGTGGTAATCGAACCCAAAACCCCCACGCTGACTTGACTACCGGTCAAAAAAATATCCATTTATTTGACCATGACTAACTAAAAATATTTTATTTAGGTCTTGGACACAAAAACATATTAAATTTTATATATTTATTAAGAAGAAAATTCGGACATGAGGGGGTTGTATTCTCAACCACTCTTCTGCCAGCTTCCATTAAAAATCCTTCAATCTCCCACTGTACATTGCACATGCCACCGCATGTTTGCATGTTATCGTACTTGCTGCTCGTTTCGTCTGCAGTTGCATACATTGTTAGAATAACAACTTTACTGATGATGTTGTACAACGACGATTACTACCACGATCTTGGTGCTGTTGCCAGCTACAGAACGAAATATGAAAGAAATTAAATTTCAAATTGCACCCAACATGCAACACCAAAAAAACAGATGTTAGTTTATAAGCAAATCAGCTCAATCACGAATTATTTTTAGTATTATTTAACTTTTTCTGTGGAAGAAAGCACTCGTGATGAAAAAAATATATGTTTGTATGTGTTTAATTGCTGCAATTAACAATTTATTACTGTTTTCTTTTTTTCAGAAAAATATTGCAATGATTTTTTAACGAAGTTCCTAAAATTTAATGGTATTTTAACATGTTTCTACTTTCGCGTTGGCGGGTGGTGCATTGTTGCATGTATGAGTTCGATGTAATTTAAGTGTATCTGAAATGCAATTTACTGCAATACATATTCATACATGTATGTGTTTATACCTATACCATAATGGTGGAACTTCCTTCGTGTTCACGTATGTGTGTGCTTATATATACTTACCGGAAATGTTCTCGAACATGCAAGAGTATTACGTTACATATGAACACATTAATTTACATATGCCCAACACGAATATCTCTGTGGAGTTGTGGCAAAATAACCTAATTCAAAAGCTATATTATTGTAGGATAACATGATTTAAAAAAAATAAAAAACATTAATTTTATATACTTTTTCCGAAATTCGTGCTATTAAGGGAGAATGTTGAAAAAGGGATAAAATTGGCCACGACCAAATGGTTGCAGCTAAAATAATAAAATGCAGTAAGTACCCCGACTTTAGAGACGTGCAAAATATAGGAAATTTTTGAAATTTGTACTTTTAGACAAAACGATGGTATTGGAACCACACGGTAGCAATAAGGCACAATAATGAAAGTCGATGTAAAGAGTGATTTTTTTGAGGTTAGGATTTTCATGCATTAGTATTTGACAGATCACGTGGGATTTCAGACATGGTGTCAAAGAGAAAGATGCTCAGTATGCTTTGACATTTCATCATGAATAGACTTACTAACGAGCAACGCTTGCAAATCATTGAATTTTATTATCAAAATGCGTGCTCTGTTAAGAAAGTTCAGAAAGAAAGAAATTGTGTTCAGCGACGAAGCTCATTTTTGGCTCAATGGGTACGTAAATAGGCAGAATTGTCGATTTTGGAGTGAATATCAGCCAGAAGCATTGCAAGAGCTACCAATGCATCCAGAAAAAGTCACAGTTTGGTGCGGTTTATGGGCTGGTGGCATCATTGGACCGTACTTCTTCAAAGATGATGCGAATCGTAACGTAACTGTGAATGGTGAGCGCTACCGTGAGATGATATCCAACTTTTTTTTGCCCAAAATGGAAGAACTGAACTTGGTTGACATGTGGTTTCAACAAGATGGCGCTACATGCCACACAGCTCGCGATTCTATGGCCATTTTGAGCGAAAACTTCGGAGAACAATTCATCTCAAGAAATGGACCGGTAAGTTGGCCACCAAGATCATGCGATTTGACGCCTTTAGACTATTTTTTGTGGGGCTACGTCAAGTCTAAAGTCTACAGAAATAAGCCAGCAACTATTCCAGCTTTGGAAGACAACATTTCCGAAGAAATTCGGGCTATTCCGGCCGAAATGCTCGAAAAAGTTGCCCAAAATTGGACTTTCCGAATGGACCACCTAAGACGCAGCCGCGGTCAACATTTAAATGAAATTATCTTCAAAAAGTAAATGTCATGGACCAATCTAACGTTTCAAATAAAGAACCGATGAGATTTTGCAAATTTTATGCGTTTTTTAAAAAAAAAAAAGTTATCAAGCTCTTAAAAAATCACCCTTTATATAGACATCGTTCTGGCTGATAAAATGATCTTTCAATAGTCGTACTTCTAGGATCTAAATTGGCAAAAAGGGAAAAAAATCGTGACCGATCAAAAAATTTGGTGTGTGAAAGGAATTTTGGAAATTGGTACATTTAGGGAATATGTAGTGAAAAGGGATATAAATAATGAAGTTCGATTTATAGAATTTGTTTTCATCGTCAGCTCTTCAAAAAAAAAAAACAACAAAATTTGATTTGAACTAGGATATTACCCTGCTATGTCATAAATTCCATTGTGCCATAAATTTGCACCCTACAAAATGGTCTTGATCCAAGATAATGTTCCAGTTCAAATCAAATTTTGTTCTTTTTTAAGACAAATGAAAAATTAAATGAGAAGAAAATATTAGTTATATTATTATTGCACTGTAGAAGACAAAAAACAAAGGTTTGATAACGGATTTTAACAGACAGGGTAAAAAAGAATATAACTGTATCGGAGTTTTGAAAGTTCGAGTTCAAATAAAATTTTATTTTTTTTAAGACAAGCGATAAAAATTAAAAAAAAAATATTTTTTTTAGATTATTATTACACTGCACACCGATCCCAAATCCATTTTTTATGGCATAAAGTCGAAAAATAAACATACAGTCTTGTAATTTTGCACATTTGCTAGACATGTCATACGCAAAAAATAAAAATAAAATTGGGCCGATCGGACCACGTCCACTACCACCTCCCATATAAACTCAATATATAACCAACATAATTATCACCCTGTATTGGTACTGGGTGACCAAAAACAAAATTTTATGAAAGCTTAAAAGAATGAAGAGTTGTTTATTTCGACGAAATGTGTTTTGCTAAACATTATTACAAGAGCAAAATATAGCATACAAATAGTATACTTTAAATTGCAATTTAAATAATTATTTCAAGAAATAAAGTAAAATGTATACATGTGTACAAAAAGGTGAATGATGTTGTATACCATTTTAAAGGTACTTTCAATTCCTTTTAAATGAAATATTGATGGGTCTCATACACAAAACTGATTCAGAGATATAATCATATATATGTCTATGGCTAATCAAAAACTGTGCTAAAATAAAATGACAATTTTTGGAGTTTGCCGAAAAATGCTGACGATATATTAATTCCACCATAAACTACAACCTCAGACGAACACTTTCACATTTACACTTTGAGTCAAGTTGAGTCATACATATAACTTTTGGTCCACGACATTTATAGATTATGTTCTCTACAAATCACAAAATTACAATACCTATGAATACTTACAAGACCACAATAATCATAAAATGTTAAAAATAATTTTTCAACAACAAACTCTTGCGAAACAATATGCGTGTATCGGCCATTTTGAAACTTTATGTATGACTACCATTTTAGAGGGGGTGAATATTTCCGGCCTTTGCACATTCTAATGATGGATGAATCGGCGTAGGAAACCTTGTGACCTTTAAGTATAGAATGTGTTTAGCATTATTACTTCAAATACTACGAGCAACATTTTTATGGACATTTTAACCCTCTAGCTCCTCAATGTAGGGATCTTTTAAAAGCCACCGCGAAAACGGGGTTTTGACCGTTCAACATGTTCTATACAAATGTTTGCCTTAAAATTCTACTATAGGTCTCTGAATACTCCAAAATTCAAAACATAACTTAAATGTCTGAAATAAGTCAGAACTAAAAATTCCGTTGCCAGAACTTTGTTATTTTCGAAAAAGTTTCATTTTGTTCCACAGTTTTATTTTTGAGTGTTGAGTGAGTGTAAAAAAATGTCGGAGAGGACACCTTAATAAATATACATCTTTAAGACCTTCTGATGATATGTAGAAATAATTTTATCCTAAAAATATGTAGAATGTCATAGAAGTTTAAGATAATGACATCAACCCTCTTGGTTGAAATTCAAAAATATCCTTTATGTGAAGATCACTGTTTATAACCGAACGATTGAGAGTAGGCCTTTGGTTTACGTGGAAGCCCTCTTCCGTAAGAGTATAAGTAGTAAAGGTACCTTCGATGAAATTTGGAATTTAAATAATTATTTGAAAAAAATTATGTGAAAAATATCCATTTTGAATAAATTGTTCTAAAATATTGTACTTTCTAAATCAGTAAATTTTCTACTAATAAAAACAAATTTTTATCACAAAAACAACATAGAAAAACGAAATCGTTGCCCTTTTTGTGGCACTGCACCCACGAAAATAAAGTTTTTATTGTTTAATGAATATTACGTTCCTATATCAAGCCATCTGTGAGCTAAACGTTCCAGAAAATAACCCTAAAAATCATGTTTTTCCGGTGATTTTTTTGTGTTACATTTTTTTCCCAAATTTTTTTTTCTGAAATAATAGACCCTTGAAAGCACTTTAAAAAAAAATTGATTCTTGTCTTAGAGTTACTTATTGGTCGAATTTTTGGACGTTTCTAGTAATTTTTTGTATATTTTCACAGTGAGAACTGTTTTTTTGTATTTGGTATCAGTATTTTATAAAAAATAAATAGCGGCAGTCAATACCTTTCGAATGATGCCATCGGAATTAAATTTACGCCGCTGCGCTTATTTTTCTAAAAAGAGTTTGATTTTTTTGCTCTGAAAATACATCTCCTGTATTAAATTATTTCACAAACATGGAGTCAGTGACGTCATTTTTCGTCCAATATTCATCTTTTAGGTGTCATTCGAAAGGTATTAATTCCATCTATTTATTTTTCATATCAACTCTTACAAAATGTTTCCAAGAAATATGAGTTTTTAGCTGTCTCCTTGAAAACCACAAAAATCAATATAAACGTCCAATAATACTATCAATGAGTTATTCTAAGACAAGAAAAAAATTATTTAAAGTGTTTATTTAAAGTAAAGTATTAAAGTATTTATTCAGAAAAAAAATATTGGGAAAAATGTAACACAAAAAAATTACACCAGAAAAACAGATTTTTAGGGTTATTTTCAGGAGCGTTCAGCTCACAGATGGCTTCACCCAGTGACGAAATATTTTGCAGATCATCATTAAACGATCTTTTCTGTGGGGGTGACCGCTGCAATTTATTTTCGTGACCCAGCCTACTGTATGTATGTTCACAAAGAATTAGGTTTATTGTGGCGTTCACGCCACTGTTACGATATAAATGCGACCATTATAATTTATTGTCATTCGAAGGAATTTTATGAATTCTCCTCGGACTTTACAGCATTGCTATTTATTATTTTGAAATGTAGGCTATGAAATATTGCTGTATTATTTTTGTAGGCAAATCGAACACATTTTTTATGAGAAATTATCTGAAAACTTCATAACCTTTATCCTCTTAAAATCTGCTAAAATACATATCATTAAATACAAATATTTTATGGGAATGCAAACAGATTTTGTTTCAGGTCTTAATTTATATTTATTCAAGGTCTTCAATTTATATTTATTTTTGCAACATTTGTAGTCTCCACAATTAACTTTAATCGGATGAGTCTCCCAAAATTATAGTTCAAATATTAAAAGTTCGAAGAAAATTGGAGTTTCAACATTTATTTTAGTAGTATTTAGTTAGGCCGCGAATACATAATTTTTGCTATACACCGTCCGAATGTCCATAATACACTTAAATCGGATGATATACGTCAGAAACTATAGGCAAAATTGAGTTAATTGGAGTTTTCAGTTCTTCATGTTGCCCTTTAAAAAGACTACAAAGTAACAAAGGATACAATTTTTCAAATAATTATTTTGAATACTTATTCTCACACTACTATACCGATATAAGTGTCAAATTAAAGAGGAGAATAACTGTTAAAAATATTTCAAATTATATGTTTCTATCTGTATTACTTTAGCATTAACAACCATTTTAAGTTTCTCATCTTAATCTGTTAATGTCAAACTAATGCAGAATGCATTGAATTAGAAAACATTTCTGCGTAAATCTAAAACATTTTTGCATAAATCTAAAAGCTACATTTATATTAGTAATATTAGCGAAATTGTTCTATGTCAAGTTAGTTTACTTTGTCGATACACCACAGATACATATGTGTGCGGTGGTGTGGTTAAATATTAGAAATTAATTACGCAAATCTTATTATGTTGTTGCGGAGGTTTGTTTTTCTAAATGTATGTATGTATATGTCTGCTGGTTATACGCACTCAAACGTTATGTAAATTTTGTTTTGGGTTTTGGTGTGCTAAAATCTAATTAAAGTGAATTTCAAACAACATGTAATTTGAATTTTCCTCAGAGTGGGAGATATGTACAGTCAGAGACTAAAGTAAAAATACAATTTTCTAATTTGTAATCTAATGTAAAATAGATATTATAATCTTAAGTATGCAATTTTTTTATATTTCATAAGTGATTAAAAATAGAGGTTTTTCACTGATAAATGAAAATTCAATATGTTTGGAAGCGATGGACGTGAACAAGTCTGGCGCAAACCTAATACAAATTACAATTTAGTCTCTGACTGTTTGTCTGAGGGAAGTTTATTAAGTAGTCTGATCCGATCTTTATTCCATAATTTTATTTTATTTCTTGACATGTAGTACAATTTCTGAAGTTCTTCAAAATAAAATAAAGATGTCTCTATTTAACCCTTTCATAACCAATGTTGTCTATAGGCAAGATTACGAGTTAGTCCTATAAAATCTTTAAAATCACATATTTTGCAGAATTACTAATTTTTATTTTTGTTTACATATTTAACAAGACAAGAAAAACTGTCTTTGTTATTAGAAGTGCTATATAACAAAGATTTTTAAAATGAAGAAACAATTCAAAATATGATTTTTATTTAACCGATATCTGCAGTATAATAATTTTAAGAAACATCCTGTTACTCGTGTCCTGTATGAATTAGAACCCCAAGAATCTATAGAAATCATATTTAGATCCATAAGAAGAAAATTCCGGCATGAGAGGGTTAACTTCAACATTGTCAATAAACTGTGGACCCATCATCCTTATAACTCATGAAAAAATTATTGCACAACAACAGCGGTAAAATCGCTTGGCAGTTGATTTAGCTATTATTTATAATTTATAGAATTGATGCAAGAGAATTAATAACAAGTAAAAACGGCGTTAAGTTCGGCCTGACCGAACTTTATATACCCTCCATCATGGATTGCCTTCCACAGAAGCTATCGAATTTCGTAGAAACAAATATTGAAAAAATAATTTTATAAATAAATATAATAATTGTATTATTTCAAACCACGCTTATAAGACAAGGCTACCAATGCGTTTACATATCGAAATAATACTTCAAGTCAATTCAAAAACTAAATATTCTTATATTTATATTTTCAAAAAGCTTAAATGATATACTTATTGGTAGTGTTGCAACAGTTGGTTGTCTTTCCATTTCATTTTAATTCCAAAAGTACAAATTTTGAAAATCCATTATCTCACGTCCTTAGTGCAAAATAACATAACTTCATGATTCAACTAATTTTTGTCGTAAAAGTAAAAGGTACGAAATTGGAAAAATCTTTTTATTTTGCGTGTCTATGCAGTCAGAGAAATGTATACACCGAATTCCATGATTCTAGCTGCGGCCATTTGGTTGCTACCATTTTTATCCCCATTTTCCTAGGGGTAAATTAAGAGCACGACTTTCTAAAATCTTTATATTTTACGTAATAAGAGGGATGTACACACCGAATTTAATCATTCTAGTAAGTCGTTTAGTTGGTACTATTTTTATCCCTCTGTACCCATTGTATCCCTTGAAAGTACGAATTTGGAAGAAACCTTTTATTTTTCGTGTCTACGCAGTCAGAGGAATGTAGACTCAGAATTTCATGACTCTAGCTGCGGTCATTTGGTTGGTACTATTTTTATCCCCTTTTTCCATTTTAACCCCAAAAAGGACGAATTTCGAAAAATCCGCTTATTTTACTTGTCTACACAATCAGAGGAATGTATACACTGAATATCATTATTTTAGGTGCAGCCGTTTCGTTGGTACCATTTTTATCCCTCTTTTTCCATTTTATCCCTTAAAAGTACGAATTTGGAAAAATACTTTTATATTATATATCTACGTAACTAGATGAATGTACACACCGAATTTCGTGCTTCTAGCTGCTGTCCTTTGATAGGTACCATTTTTATCCCTTTTTGCCCCATTTTACCCCCTATGAAAAGAATCACTTTATGGTGCGCGTTTTTGCTATAAGGTGAAGACGTATTCCTAATATCAAGCAAATAAAGGATACATAGTGAAAAAAACATGCGTAAATATTTTAAATAAAGGGTGATTTTTTAAGAGCTTGATAACTTTTTTTTAAAAAAAAACGCATAAAATTTGCAAAATCTCATCGGTTCTTTATTTGAAACGTTAGATTGGTCCATGACATTTACTTTTTGAAGATAATTTCATTTAAATGTTGACCGCGGCTGCGTCTTAGGTGGTCCATCCGCTTAGTCCAATTTTGGCATTTCCACGTTTTTGAGTAACAGAGACCCAATTGGTGCGAACGGCGACGAATCGAAAATTGGTGGTCATCATTAACACTGGCCGATACAGCTGCGATATTTTCTTCAGTTCGCACTCTACGTAAGCGTGTTGGTGGTTTAATGTCCAACAATGTAAATTTGGTGCGAAATTTAGTCACAATAGCCCGAATAGCCGCTTCAGTGGGTCGATTAAACTGACCATAAAATGGAAGCGCGCAATGAACTTTCTTAACAGAGCACGCATTTTGATAATAAAATTCAATAATTTGCAAGCGTTGTTCGTTTGTAAGACGATTCATGATGAAATGTCAAAGCATACTGAGCATCTTTCTCTTTGACACCATGTCTGAAATCCCACGTGATCTGTCAAATACTAATGCATGAAAATCCTAACCTCAAAAAAATCACTCTTTATTAGGGTTTATTAGGGGTATTTTCAGTCCTTGTGAGGGAAACATTTTTTCCTCTGGGCAGATTTTGCCTACTTTCAATCCCAACCGATCTGCAACTATACGACACATTTAAGGAAAATTTGAACCTCCTAGCTTATTTCGTTCGGAAGCTAACGTGCTTTCAACAGACAGACGGACATGGCTATATCGTCTTTGCATTTTACCACGACCCAGAGTATATGTACTTTATGGGGTCTCCGACGAATATTTTAAGGTGTTACAAACGGAATGACAAAGTGAATAGGTGGAGGGTATAAAAATCCAAACGAAATTTTATTTTGAACACACTCAACTTGAAATTTTATATTTTTCTTTTTCAGATGACGAAATAGTAGATCGATAACACTGTTCAAAAAAGTAAGTATTTTTGCTAAGAGTAGATCATTTTTGTAGAATAAGCTGGTCTAAGTTTTTTATAGTTGTCAATTTTTTATTTTTTGGTCGAAGGTAGCAAAAAAATGTTTTTTGTTAATGGCTGAGATAATTCATATTGGCAGAAGTATATTGTGCAATCTTATGATTATCATTTTTGTGGAAGATTTTAAACCTGTAGCCGCTCTATTATGGGTCAATTTGACCATTTTTTTTGGGAGCAAATCAAAAAAAGTCCATTCAAAAAGGACATTTACGGATTCGTCCATGTTTTTGGAAGATCGACAACAATAAATCATAAAATGTAAACACTCCTAAAAACATACTCGTACAAATAAATATATCAACTGGTCTGCCTGTGACCAATTTGATAAAATGTATGTACATGAATGAAACTTAACGTACATACCACATACATTTTTTATACTCACGTTAGTATTTATCATTTATGTGTGTATTTTTTTCCTCATGAATTAATGTTTATGATTATTTTGCCACATACACACCCACCCACAATTTGCTAAATATTTATGTGGTCTTAATAATTCAGAAATATTTAATTCCTTATGTTGGCAATGAGTTTAATTCCCAATTTCATTAGCATAATTATACCTGTGTTAGTATGTTCGTACATATTTACACTTAAATTAGCACACAAAAATACCCACACATTCATGTTTGTATACACTCTGTATACAATCACCCAGTAAACAATTTCTTCGGAGTTGAGATGGTAAACTGGTAGGAGTAGATCATATCTTACGGGAAATTGTCATATCTTACCAGAATTTAGAGGAAATTTGTGCTAGAAACCAGACAGTATTTGTCAACTGATGGTCAGAAAACTTAGCGAATGTTGTTTGAGAGGCTGTTGTATATCTGGGATAGTTCGAAAGTTTGTTTAGATTTATTGGAAATTCTTTTAGATTTTGTGACTTATAGTATCGAAATTCTCAAAGCAGATACAAATCGGAACAACAACATACTAGATAAATATATTTTTATACCCTCCACCTCCAGGATGGGGTATACTAACTTTGACATTCCTCAATTTTGTCAATCTTTCAGTCGATTGATGGGTTTTGGGGTATTTTAGAATGTAAAACATTCGAATGCAAGCTATGAAGAAGAATGCTGGACAAATTATTCACTGGGTACATGCATATATTAGGCCATATCGATTACTGTTCGAGTTTTTCTCTAATTTTTGGTTTGTCTCAATAAAACTTTCATAAACGGAAAGACTTTTTTAACATTTTTGGATTTTTTCTTATTTCATGCAAAATTCCTCTAGTTTTACAGAAAATTTTATTATTGTTTTTTCTTATTTATTTTTTATTGATTCTATAACAAAAAGTATACTTTCGATTTTATAAAATAAATTTTATTTTGTTAATAGCTCACAAGTTTCATGTGGAGTTCCTTGTACTAAATATTGGGGGATAGTGGGTGAATTTTCAGTTACATCGGTTTCCATACGTTTTTCATGAACTTCATGAATTTACCAATTTTTGACGTAAAAGTAAAATGCAGAATTTGGAAAAATCATTTTATTTGATTTGAACTGGGATATTGTCCTGGCTCAAGACCATTTTGCTTCTATATTTATTAGAACGCAAATTTATTTACAAAGGACATGGTGACATTTATTATTATATTCCCATATTACCCCTACTAACTTTACGAATTTGGAAAAAATACTTTTATATTTTTTATCTACTCAGTTGGGGGATGTACATGTCGAATTTCGTCTTTCTAGCTGTTATTGTTTGATAGGTTCCATTTTTATCCCATTTCAGCCCATACGAATTATGGGGCTTCATATATTTATACCCAATATTAAGTAAGCAGACATTGAAACAAAATTGCTTAAATAATCTAAAATATTAAGGGTTATTATGGGTATTTCTACTCATTTTTCTCCACCTCCAGGATGGGGGTATATTCACTTTGTCATTCCGTTTGTAACACCTTAAAATATGCGTCTGAGACCCCATAAAGTATACATATTATGGGTCGTGGTAAAAGTCTAAGACGATATAGCCATGCCCGTCTGTCTGTTGAAAGTACGTTATCTTCCGAACGAAATAAGCTAGGAGGTTCAAATTTTTTGTCTTATAGTTGCAGATCGGTTGGGATTGAAAGTGGGCGAAATCGGCCCAGAGGAAAAAATTTTCCCTCACAAGGACTGAAAATACCCCTAATAACTCCTAATATTTAAAATATTTAAGCATGTTGTTCAATATGTATCCTTTATTTGCTTGATATTGGGAATACGCTTTCACCTTATAGCTAAAACGTGCACCATATAGTGATTCTTATTCGTAGGGTGTGAAATGGGGCAAAAAGGGATAAAAATGGTACTATCAAAGGACAGCAGCTAGAAGCACGAAATTCGGTGTGTACATTCATCTAATTAAGTAGCTCTATAATATAAAATTATTTTTCCAAATTCATACCTTTAAGGGGTAAAATGGAAATAGAGGGATAAAAATAGTACCAACCAAACGGCTGCACCTAGAATAATGAAATTCGGTGTATATTTTCCTCTGATTGCATAGACACACAAAATAAAAGAATTTTTCGAAATTCGTACTTTTTGGGGTTAAAATGGAAAAAGGGGATAAAAATAGTACCAACCAAATGACCGCAGCTAGAGGCATGAAATTCGGAGTATACATTTCTCTGACTGCATAGACACGAAAAATAAAAGTTTTTTTCCAAATTCGTACTTTCAAGGCATTCAATGGCAGCAGAGGGATAAAAATAGTACCAACTAAAAACTACAGCTAGAATGATGAAATTCGGAGTGTACATTCTGCTAATTGCATAGACACGTTAAATACTTAGATTTTCGAAAGTCGTACTTTTTAGGGGTAAAATGCGAAAAATTGGATAGAATCATTGAATTCGGTGTATAAATTCCTCTGACAGCATAGCCACGTAAACTATTTTTTTCCAAATTCTTACTTTATTTTGTTGCTTTTACTACAAAAAATGGTAGAACCATGAAGTTGTCTTATACTGCGTACGTGAGAGATAAGGTATTTTCAAAATTTATACTTTTGAAATTAAAATAGGATGGAAATACAACAAATCAAACGACAGTAGCTGAAAATACACTCTCTATCCCCCAATATTTAGGGTATTTATGATTGCTGCCTTATATTTACTTTATGAATTGAAGTATTATTACCATTATATATATATATATATATATATATATAGTATACAAATATTGGTAGCCTTGGCTTATTAATCGAATTTCTGATTTTCATACATTTGAAATTTGTTGCGGACATTCCTCTTGTAGCGTGCAAGGACCACAAAGAAAATAAAAGTTTTAGCGGGCGAAATGGGACAAAAAAGAGATAAAATATGGTACCAATGATACGACAACAGCTAGAATCATGAAATTCGGTGTGTACATCCCTCTAATTGCATAGACACGTAAAATAGAGGGATTTTTCGAAATTCGTACTTTTAATGGATATAATTGATAAAGAGGGATACAAATGGGACAAAAATATCACAATTTTCGTAATATGGTACTGTACTTCTATGTAAAGTGGTCATCTTTTAATCTGCTGGTAATACTGTGGAATGCACTCCTTGGTGGAGGGTATATAAGATTCGGCCCGGCCGAACTTAACGCCTTTTTACTTGTTAGTCCTTGTGAGGGAAACATTTTTGCCTTTGGACCGATTTCAATCCCAATCTATCTACGATTATGATACGCATTTATGGAAAAAATTTGACGTACTAGCTCGTTAGATGCTAGCGTACTTTCCACAGTCGGACGGACATGGTTAGATCGTCTTAGTATTTTATGACGATCAATAAGATATATACTTTATAGGGTCTCAGGTTGATATTTCAAGGTGTTACAAACGGAATGACAAACTTAGTACACACCATCCTGGAGGGTATAAAAATAACTATAGAATCCATGGAGATTTTAGTTTTTTTACCAAATTTCTTTTTTAGTTGGTGAGCGAAACAAATTTACTAAATTACTCCTCCGATGTGTTTCTTTGTTTGTTCAGGGGAAGTTCTACAAAAAGCGATACGACCTGTGGCACACACATACATTTACGTATTCACCCTAAGAGAATTATCTCTTCGTTGGCTAACATTAGTTGGAGGGAAAATGAAATATGAATGGCAGACATGCAGGGGAAGTCATATTACATGTGTTGTGCAGGAACTTAGATGTTTTCTCTATTTACTCTATGTTTGGATATTTGAGAAATATTTTAAAGATTCAGGTAGTACATATTAACTATTAAATATACTTTGGATGCTGGTACTTCGTATTTAGAGATTAATAAAATTTAAAACTGTGTCCAATCTACCGATTTGATACAATGATTATATCAAAGAAATTACTTCATTTAAGTCGTCATCATTTTCACAATAAACATTTTCGGTCGGGTTGCAAAAATTGTCGAAACAAAGGTTAAAATATACATTTCTAGGGTAAATATGACCCAGAAAACTCGAATCCGTCGTTAAAAATGGTCTACTTGTTATAGTTTCGACAGGTAAGACCGTTCGACTAGTCGAACAATGGCCGATCGTATATCGTTCATTCCATATCAAACCGAACGATTTTCGTAAAAAATACGACGACGACTCCGATTTTAAAGATTTTTCGCAGACATATTCTACTGTTAAAAATATTTTACACGTATTTAAAAAAAACAAGTAAAAATGGCGTTAAATTCGGCCGGCCGAACTTTATATACCCTCCACCATTTATTGCATTCCACAGAGAATGTCGATTTTCGTAGAAGTAATATTACAAGAAATGCTGTAATATTACAAGAAAATATATTTTTTATATAGCCAAATCAAAACAAATACAAATATTAAAAAAAAAAATTTATAAATAAATATAATATTTTAATTATTTCAAACCACGCTTATAAGGCAAAGCTACCAATACGTCAATTCAAAAAATAAATATTCTTCTATTTATATTTTCAAAAAGCTTAAATACCATAAATATTGGTAGATAGTGGGTGCTACAGTTGGTTGTATTTTCAATCTATTTTAATTCCAAAAATTTAAAAATCCATTATCAGACGTACATAGTACAAAATAACCTAACTTCAGGATTCAATCAATTCTGCTGTAAAAGAAAACGTACGAATTTGAAAAAAAAATTGTTTTGTGTGTCTATACAGTCAGAGGAATGTATATGACGAATTCCATGACTCTAGCTGCGGTCATTTGGTTGGTACTATTTGTATCCCCTTTTTCCGTTTTAACCCCAAAAAGTAAGAATTTCGAAAAATTCGTCTATTTTCCGTGTCTATGCAGTCAGAGTATGACTCTAGCTGCGGTCATTTGGTTGGTACTATTTTTATCCTTTAATTTTTTATCATTTTAACCCCAAAAAGTACGAATTTCGAAACATCTGTCTTTTTTAAGTGTCTACGCAATCAGAGGAATGTATATACCGAATTTCATTATTCCATGTGCAGCCGTTTGGTTGGTACCATTTTTATCCCTCTGTACCCACTGTATCCCTTGAAGTACGAATTTGGAAAAAACCTTATATTTTTCATGTCTACGTAGTCAAAGGAATGTATACTCCGAATTTCATGACTCTATCTGCGGTCATTTGGTTGGTACTATTTTATCCCTTTTTCTATTTTGACCCCAAAAATTACGAATTTCGAAAAATACGCTTATTTTCCGTGTCTACACAGTTAGAGGAATGTATACTCCGAATTGCATGACTCAGATGCGGTCATTTGATTGGTACTATTTTTATCCCAGTTTTTTCATTTTAACCCCAAAAAGTAAGAATTTTGAAAAATCCGTGTATTTTACGTGTCTATGCAATCAGAGGAATGTATACACCGAATTTGATTATTCCAGGGCAGCCGTTTGGTTGGTACCTTTTTTATCCCTCTATTCCCATTTTACCCCTTAAAAGTACGAATTTGGAAAAAATACTATTATATTATGTATCTACTCAATTCGAGGAATGTGCACACCGAATTTCGTGTTTCTAGCTGTTGTTGTTTAATATGTACCATTTTTATCCCTTTTTTGCCCCATTTCACCCCCTACAAAATAGAATCACTTCAAGGTGCACGTTTTTGCTATAAGGGGAGTGCGCATACCAAATATCAAGCAAATATAAACAGACATATTAAAAAAACATCCTTAAAAACGTTAAAATATTAGGGATTATTATGGGTATTGTTAGTCCTTGTGAGGGAAAAATGTTTCCTTTTGGGCCGATTTCGCCCAGTTTCAATCCCAACCGATCTACGACTATAAGACGCATTTATGGAAAATTTGAACGTTATAGATCCTTTCGTTTACATGGTAGCGTGCTTTCAACAGACGGACGGACGGACGGACATGGCTAGATCGTCTTAGAATTTTATGACGATCAAGAATATATATACTTTATAGGGTCTCAGGTCGATATTTCAAGGTATTACAAACGGAATGACAAACTTAGTATACCCCCATCCTGGAGGTTTAGGGTATACAAATGCATTTTCTTCTTACTTTTTCCGCTACCAAAACTAATCTTTAATTTTTATTTAAAGCACAAACCTTTATGTTGGAGTTTCATCCTCTTGTGAAATACAATTTTTCATTTCCCCAAAAATATTGTCACTGCAGCTCGCCACTACTCACGCATATTCAATTCTTTACCATTCACCTCCATCCAAGGGGTTAATTTCCATTTACACTTTATCCTCTGGTCTTTGTCAGCCTTCGGATTTTGCTCATACAACTCACATTTTCGTGTCGTGAAGTTACGCCACACGTGCGTTAAAGGATTAAGGATTCTGCACTGAGTTGAGGAAAAATGCAAATTACCTTAATGGAATTATGAAAATGTTTCAAGTAACTTTTGTGCTTTTCGCTCGAAAGCAACAGCATAAAAAAGGTGCACTTAAAACAAAAGGCTAACCACCCAACCGCCCACCGAGTAATGAACCGGATGTCCTTTGCAACATGTGTGAGTAGCGTTGAAAAAAAGAAAACAAGTGAAAGTGCTCTAACAAAAATGAAAACAACAGCAGCAGCAGTAGTACTTTCAACTTAAATTTAAAATGAATGAAGTTGCATGGCATGCTGCTGGTATACAAATGAAATTACTGAAATATATTAAAAATAGGCAAAAGAAAGTTTCAGCAGGAATGTCACACTTTAATATTAAAGTTGCTACTGTATTTATTTACTTCAATGAACGTCTCAAATACATGATTACTCATTTCTACATAAATACCATATATGTTTGTGTATGTGTGTGTGGTCTCGGAAGTGTATAAGTTAAAGTTTCGCTCACGCACATTTCGTATGTCAAACTTTGTTTTCTTTTCACGTTTTTGCCCCTCTTCCGTTTCCATTAAAAGTATATCCGGTGCGTGTGATTTAAACTACTGCATGTCTACGTCATCAGTTAGTAATCTTAACATTTGTTTGCCGTAGTTTTTTCGCCTGTACACAGGGTGGTGGTGATGGTAATGACCGCTTTATGCGTAAACACGTCTTCCAAATATAGCCCAAGGTAACTTAAAGTCCATGTGAAATGGCAGTGCAAACCTTAAGCTAGTCAAGGATCTAAAGAATGTTAAAAATGTGAAGAAGGAAGTGGGTTTTGTTTTGACATTTAAAACGTAAAAACCCGGAAGTTTGTTAACGATATTTTAATTTCATTTAAAACTTATGTTTGTACTATTAGCTTCGTAATATGATTTTAGGGGGAGAGTAAATATTAGAAAGTTTTTTTTAAGGATATATCGAATATATACGGGATGGAGAAAGGAAGGGAACGTACGTGTTTCCAGGGACATACTGATATAAGAACGGAATGTGACTATGGGTATGGAATAAGAAAGGGCATTTGTCTAAATGTGTTTTTATAGTAAATAAGTAGGTTGATTGAGAAAAAGCAGAATAACTAAAATTTCTTTTGTAGTTCGATAAAAATACAAAATATACAAAGTTTTTTTGAAATCAATTAGGTTTCACTTTGAGAAAAAATGGTGTATTGATTACAATCGTTTACAAAAATGTTGTCGATGGGAGTTTAAAATATCAACATACACCAGAAAATGAAATATTATTTTATTATGGATAGTTAGTTTAATTTAATTTTTCACCGAAGTATTTTTAGTAAATTATTTTTTTTTTCAATTTTAATGAAGTTTTTCATTTAATCCCATTTTTATAGTTCAAATACTAAAGTCAAGTCCGAAAAATTGCTTAGTGTTATTTGTGAATTTATGAAAAACGTGTATGACGAAGTTATTTGAGAATTTGTTCATTTATTTAACGAATTACAATATAAAAAATATTTGTAAATTAAATAGACATAATTTCCGTCAACATAACATAAAAATGTAAACAAATAAAATATGGCTAAATTTGAACTGGGATATTTTCCTGGCTCAAGACCATTTTCCATCTATATTTAATAGAATGCAAATTTATTTACAAATTGGTCTGGTCTATTTACATTTGGTCTGGAAAGAAAACATTTCAAAGAAGTAAATACACTTGCGTATTTCCACATTTCTGCTGGTATCTCAAAAACTACTGTCGGTCCCATTGTGAGTTTGTACAGTGCATTTGATGAGGTTTACAACGAAACTTTTTTACAAAATTAAGAAGATATTTTCCCAAATATATTTTAATAGTTTTTTTTTTATTTTTTAGGTAATAATTAAACATTTAAAATGTTTATACAATTTTTAAAACCTGGAATATCTTTCACACATGACTACTTGTAAAGAGTGATTTTTTTGAGGTTAGGATTGTCATGCATTAGTATTTGACAGATGACGTGGGATTTCAGACATGGTGTCAAAGAGAAAGATGCTCAGTATGCTTTGACATTTCATCATGAATAGACTTACTAACGAGCAACGCTTGCAAATCATTGAATTTTATTACCAAAATCAGTGTTCGGTTCGAAATTTTTTATCGACAAATTTTGTTCAGCGATGAGGCTCATTTCTGGTTGAATGGCTACGTAAATAAACAAAATTGCCGCATTTGGAGTGAAGAGCAACCAGAAGCCGTTCAAGAACTGCCCATGCATCCCGAAAAATGCACTGTTTGGTGTGGTTTGTACGCTGGTGGAATCATTGGACCGTATTTTTTCAAAGATGCTGTTGGACGCAACGTTACGGTGAATGGCGATCGCTATCGTTCGATGCTAACAAACTTTTTGTTGCCAAAAATGGAAGAACTGAACTTGGTTGACATGTGGTTTCAACAAGATGGCGCTACATGCCACACAGCTCGCGATTCTATGGCCATTTTGAGGGAAAACTTCGGAGAACAATTCATCTCAAGAAATGGACCGGTAAGTTGGCCACCAAGATCATGCGATTTGACGCCTTTAGACTATTTTTTGTGGGGCTACGTCAAGTCTAAAGTCTACAGAAATAAGCCAGCAACTATTCCAGCTTTGGAAGACAACATTTCCGAAGAAATTCGGGCTATTCCGGCCGAAATGCTCGAAAAAGTTGCCCAAAATTGGACTTTCCGAATGGACCACCTAAGACGCAGCCGCGGTCAACATTTAAATGAAATTATCTTCAAAAAGTAAATGTCATGGACCAATCTAACGTTTCAAATAAAGAACCGATGAGATTTTACAAATTTTATGCGTTTTTTTTTAAAAAAAAGTTATCAAGCTCTTAAAAAATCACCCTTTACGATCCCTATTCGTAAAAATTTCAAAGTTACACTGCACTATGGTCCCAAATCCATTTTTTTTGGCAGAAATTCAAAAAAAATAAAATTGGAAAGTCGTAAATGTGTATATATTTTCTTTATGGCAACACTCCAAGCAATCAAGAAAATATACTGGAGAAAATTAGGTGGCAACACCACAAGCCTGAATGGTACTTAAACTTTGCGGTAATTTTGTGATTTGTAGAAAACATAATCTATAAATGTCGTGGACCAAAAGTTATATGTATGACTCAACTTGACTCAAAGTGTAAATGTGAAAGTGTTCGTCTGAGGTTGTAGTTTATGGTGAAATTAATATCTCGTCAGCATTTTTCGGCAAACTCCAAAAATTGTCATTTTATTTTAGCACAGTTTTTAGACATATATGATTCTATCTCTGAATTAGTTTTGTGTACGAGTCCCATCAATATTTTATTTAAAAGGTATTGAAAGTACCTTTAAAATGGTATACAACATCATAAACCTTTTTGTACACATGTATACATTTTACTCTATTTCTTGAAATAATTATTTAAATTGCAGTTTAAAGTATACTATTTGTATGCTATATTTTGCTTTTGTAATAATGTTTAGAAAAATACATTTCGTCAAAATAAGCAACTCTTCATTCTTTCAAGATTTCATAAAGTTTTGTTTTTGGTCACCCTGTAGCAACACAGGGTGATAATTATGTTGTTTATATATTGAGTTTATATGGGAGGTGGTAGTGGGCGTGGTCCGATCGGCCCAATTTTATTATTTTTTGCGTATGATATGTCTAGCAAATGTGCAAAATTACAAGACTGTATGTATATTTTTCGACTTTATGCCATATAAAATGGATTTGGGACCAGTGTGCAGTGTTGCCATTCTAACATCAAAATCTTCGTTGTACAGTGGTTGAGAATCAAAATCCATCGGCCAAAATTCAATAACTATTGTTCTAGTAGACATTTTTGTAAAAATTAGACAAGAACCCACGAATTGACATTAAAAATCGAGAAAACTGATATATTTTAGAAATCGACCCCCTTTTGTATTTTTCGATTTCAAAGCAAATTAAAATTTTTATTTTATGGTTTTAAAGGAAGCGAGTTAGACCCATTGTTAAGTATACCGATCGACTTAGAATCACTTTCTGAGTCGATTTAGCAATGTCCGTATGTCCGTCTGTCCGTCTGTCCGTCTGTCCGTCCGTCTGTCCGTCTGTCCGTCTGTCCATCTGCCCATCTATTGTTGTAATCAAATTACAGGTCGCAATTATAGCCCGATCTTAACAAAAATTGGCACAAGCAAGTTTTGTGGATCCAGGACGAACGCTATTTAATTTGGGGCAAACCGGTTCAGATTTAGATATAGCCCCCATACAAATGTCGCTCCCGATTTGACATTTTTCGCTCTAGAAACCACATATTGTACCCAATTTTCTTTAAATTTGACACAACATCTTATAATCCAACTAGAAATACCTATGCAAAAATTGGATAAGATCGGTGTAGATTTAAATATAGCCCCCATACAAATGTCGCTCCCGATTTGATATTTTCCGCTCTAGAAACCCCATATTATACTCGATTTTCTTTAAATTGGCACAACATCTAATAATCCAACTAAAAGCACCTATAGTGAAAGTTGCTCCCAAATGTTTAACCGTTTTTTTATATATATTTCACCTATTTCGTTCCCCTATGAAATTTGTATAGAATTTCCTTTCCAATTTAACATTTTTTGTTAAACACATACATTTACTGGATACAAAAATCCTTCCAGTTTTTCTTTTTTTTTTACCGAAGTGAATTGTATTCGGATAGAAAGTGGAGTGTATCATATAGTCGGCCCGCCCGACTTTAGCCTTTCCTTACTTGTTGACTTTGTCGAACCGTTTCTCACACATTTTAAGAGATTTTACACTCAAATTTGTTTTCTTAGCTTTATTATGACGCCAAAAATATGTTTGTGCCAAATACAGCTTGGTTGTAATGAATATTGTAAAAAAACAATACACACGAGGTACAGTGAAGACGGGACATACCGTACAACAACAACCTTTGCATTGTTGACAGCGAAGCGAGCACATGCATTACATTGAATTGGCAATTTTTTTAGTGTGTCGACTTAGTTCGATGGAATATTTTGTTTATCAGCGTTCTCATTTGTCATATGTGACCGCTGGTAATAATATGAACCCTGATTTAAGTCAAAGACATACATTCGTTGCGAAAGTTCTGACGAGATGGGATAGCGCCCATCGAAACTACGCAGTCAACTTTTAGCTGCAACAATAAAGGTCTCACTTTGGCTTTTTGCTAATTTTGGGTTCTGTTGAAGACTTCAGCACAACCTTTGGTCTTAAACCAAATTAAATGACAACACATTGTAAAAAATATAATTTTTGTTCGACTTTGGACCAACACAACTTTTTTCTTTTCGAAAGCCTTTAAGGAAATATATACATATTTGGAAAGGTTGAAGGGTTCCCGGTTTTTTTTTTGCCTGCACGAAATTGCACCCTTGGAAATTGAAAGAAATACAAAAATCCGATTTCACTATATATCACTATTCTCACCTAATTGAAATGTATTGGGGTCGAATGTGGAGGGTGTAATATAATAGGTCCCGCCCGATTTTAACATTTTCTTACTTATTTTTTACAAAATATTTACTAGTCTCCAAACGTCGCCTAACCAAGACAGAATATGTTGTCAACACTGTCAACTTCCTTTTCGCCCTCACATTATCAGGTCTTATATGCTTATAAGAGCTTTTAAAATTTAACCTATCCTGTCTGGCCAACTGCAGTTCTTGCCGTGTCATTACTAATCCATCAAGGACATCAACTTCATAGTCTCATAGGATGTGGCTATTACCTGATATTACCAAATGAAATGCACACTGAAATTAAGTGTCCATCCATCTGCTGAAGAGATGTGCAAACGTTGTTGATTTTATGATCTCCGAGCCCATGGATCTTTTGCTGTCCTGACTATCTGAATATATGTTGTTGCCAGTGAGCGTCACAACATTCTGCAACTTTTCTAATAGCCAACATAATAGTTAGGGTAAACACTGTGGGTATCGGGAAGCCTACGAGCCGGATTAGAAACAAGTTCTTCTTAGAGTAGCCCAGATTTCTATCAAGAATTCACTCACTCAGTGTGGCCCCTATATGGGGCCTGTGTGCTATAATTTTTCAGCTAACAGACATCATTTTAGGAGGCTATAGCACTTAATTCTCCATATATAGTTATATGAAAAGGATTTATTTTTGGATATTATTATTATTTCATATGTAATATTTCCAAGAAACCCTGTTAAAAGTATGAGAGTTATTTAATATTTCTAAGTGGGTTTCCGATAAATGTGTCATGATTGTGATTGGTATTGATGATGATGATATAATGATGATATGCTTCCTTAATTACACTCCTATCCCTGCTGCTTTCGATGTTGCAGCAATAAACTTTTATTTTATTTTTTATTACTGCACGTTCTTGTCCATCAGTTCATCTTCGACCTCCTTCATCGGATCGCTGCTTAACGACCCGCCATTTGCTTCATTGCAAATGATTTTTCGACATCCGGCCATGGAATGCCAATCTTGACGTATTGAGCATCTAATGGTTCTTAAGCCGCATATTTGTTTGGTATTATTTTACCAGATAAGGCTAATAAGGCCAACAATACTTAAAAGCAACAACACAAAAAAACTTCATCAGAATGTTACGAGACGTTGGGGAGTGGAGGGCAACAAATCATGTTCATCGTTTATTTAAGCATTCCGAGAAACACATTGACTTTTAGAAGAGGTCACGCAAAACCAACAAAATGGACTTCAACAAACAAACAATATTTGCGCAGCACGATAAAAACGTTGGCCCACAACTTTTTGTTGTTGTTGTTGTGTTTGTTTGTGGTGGTGCATGGCCACAATTTGTTTAAGCATTTTTAATAGGATCTTGCGAATGACCACAGCTGAGCAATGCGCGGTAGCCAAGGATGTTCAGTTTTACTCGGCAATTTATTTGCTGTATGTTCATTAGCTTAAGGCGAGCAGAAGGAATATAGAAAAAAAAAACATCGGCTATGAAAAAGGACATCACATTCAAGGATATGGAGCAAAGATAAATGTATTCCATGTTGTATTTCAAATGGCGTATATTCAAATGCCAATGATATGGAATTCTAGCTGTATTTATCATTGCAAGCTGCTGTTGCTGCTGGTGGTTCGCGGGTTGCAGAAGTATTTCCATGGGGGTAATTAATTGTGGCAACAGACCTCTGTAGCACATCAACAAGACGAAGTGGAGAAAATCGTGAGAATGAATGTTAATTTGTAATGGATTGGAAATGGTCTGATACTAATCCAATTATACTCTAATGGTGGTTAATCTGGAGCATGTGTGTACCTACGAAAAATCAATGGCAAAGTCTGCGAAGCCTGGAATAAATAGCACAAAATCTTGATGATCTATATTTGTTCACAGAAGCTTAGCAAAATCTGCTAAAGTCAATTTTCAAACAAATTTTAAAGGCAAGAGTTCGTAATTGGTAGTAAACCCAAACTAGCAACCAAACTAAAAATAATTTTTTTTGCGGAACTATTACACTGTCTGACAGTCCATATTACACTTGAACCAAATGAATACATCTGAAACTATAGATGAAATAGAGTTAATTGGCGTTTTTACAAATTACTACAAATTTCCAAAGGATACAACATTCAAAAAGAAGTAAAAACGGTGTTAAGTTCGGCAGGGCCGAACTTTATATACCCTCCACCATGGATTGCATTCCACAGAGGTTGTCGGTTTTCGTAGAAGAGCAGAAATATTACAGGAAAATATAATTTTTTTAATATAGCCAAACCAAAACAAATACAAATAGTGAAAAAATAATTTTATAAATAAATATAATATTTTAATTATTTGAAACCACGCTTATAAGGCGAAAGCTACCAATACGTCAATTCAAAAAATAAATGTTTTTATATTTATATTTTCAAAAAGCTTAAATACCATCAATATTGGTGGCTAGTGGGTGCTACAGTTGGTTGTATTTCCATTCTATTTTAATTCCAAAAGTACAAATTTTGAAAATCCATTATCAGACGTACATAGTGCAAAATAACCTAACTTCATGATTCAACCGATTTTTGCCGTAAATGAAAAAGTATGAATTTGGAAAAAACTTTTTATTTTGCGTGTCTATGCAGCCAGAGGAATGTATAGACCGAATTCCATGATTCCAGCTGCGCCCATTCGGTTGGTACCATTTTTACCCCTTGACGTTTCTACGAAATTAGAATTTCATCGTCTAGCTGTAGTCGTTTAGTTGGTACTATTTTTATCCCTCTGTACCATAGTATCCCTTGAAAGTACGAATTTGGAAAAAAACTTTTATATTGCATGTCTACGTAGTCAGTCATTTGGTTGGTACTATTTTTATCCCCTTTTTTCATTTTAACCCCAAAAAGCACGAATTTCGAAAAATCTGTTTATTTTAAGTGTCTACGCAATCAGAGGAATGTATACACCGAATTTCATTATTCTAGGTACAGCCGTTTGGTTGGTACCATTTTTATCCCTCCGTACCCATTGTATGGCTTGAAAGTACGAATTTGGAAAAAATCTTTTATTTTTCATGTCTACGTAGTCAAAGGAATTATCCCTCCGTACCCATTGTATGGCTTGAAAGTACGAATTTGGAAAAAATCTTTTATTTTTCATGTCTACGTAGTCAAAGGAATGTATACTCCGAATTTCATTTGGTTGGTACTATTTTTATCCCCTTTTTCTATTTTGACCCCAAAAAGTACGAATTTCGAAAAATCAGTTTATTTTCCGTGTCTACGCAGTCTGAGGAATGTATACTCCGAATTTCATGACTCTAGCTGCGGTCATTTGATTGGTACTATTTTTAACCCCTTTTTTCATTTTAACCCCAAAAAGTAAGAATTTTGAAAAATCCGTGTATTTTACGTGTCTATGCAATCAGAGGAATGTATACACCGAATTTCATTATTCTAGGTACAGCCGTTTGGTTAGTACCATTTTTGTCCCTTTATTCCTAGTTTACCCCTTAAAAGTACGAATTTATTTACTTACTTATTTACTTTTATATTATGTATCTACCCAATTAGAGGAATGTACACACCGAATTTCGCGTTTCTAGCTGTTGTCGTTTAATATGTACCATTTTTATCCCTTTTTTGCCCCATTTCACCCCCTACAAATAAGAATCACTTTATGGTGAACGTTTTTGCTATAAAGGGAATGCGCATACCAAATATCAAGCAAATATAAACAGACATATTCAATAAACATATGTACTTAAATACGCTAAAATATTAGGGATTATAATGGGTATTTTTAGTCCTTGTGATGGAAAAATGTTTCCCTTTGGTCCGATTTCGCCCCGTTTCAATCCCAACCGATCTACGACTATAAGAAGCATTTATGGAAAATATGAGCGTTATAACTCCTTTCGTTTAGATACTAGAGTGCTTTCAACAGACGGACGGACGGACATGGTCTCAGGTCGATAGTTCAAAGTGTTACAAACAGAATGACAAAGTTAGTATACCCCCATCCTGGAGGTGGAGGGTATACAAATTAACACTTATTTGAACGCCATAACACCGGTATAAATGGCAAGTCAAAGAGGAGAATATGTGCCAAAAATACTTTAAATTTCATGCTTCTATCTATATTAGGTTAGTATTAACAACTATTTAAAATTTTGTATCTTAAAAAGCAAGATGCATAAACTAGAAAACTAAAGGGTTAACTTGGAATACCTGTTAATGCTTAAGTAAAACAGATACAAGCATGATATTTGAAGTATTTTTTATAGATATTCTCCTCTTTAAATTAATACTAATACCATTATTATAGGGTGCGAACAAGTATATAAAATAATTCTTAGAATATTGTGTTGTGTTTGGAAATTTGTAGTACTGTATAGGGACGACAGGATGAGGAAATGAAAAACTAAATATGCCAAGTAACTCCTATAACACTATATTTTGATCGTCTTTCAACTTTGGTGGAATAGAACTAAAAAGTTTTACTTTTAGGTGATTTAGTACTCATTACGTTGCTGCAATCAATCAAAGTTGGCTGCTGATACTTGTATATTCGCATTAATAAAAGTATGTCACTTCCAACACATATATTGGACTAATATGACTGTCAGAGTCTTGAAATTTTGTGAGAGTTCATTGGGTATTAATTTGGACTGTTGTGCAAAAAATGAGCGGAATTGGAAAGGGGGGGGGGGGGGTTTTACCTCCCATACGAAATTAAAATCAATTAATTTCAATGACACTAAGAGTTCTGCAGTTGTATGTGAAACCATCCACAATCAATCTGGGTAGTTGGGAGAAAATAGGCGGTATCGTTGAAAGGGGCGTGGCATATCCCATAGAAAATTAAAACCAGTTATAAAGTATTTTCTCTTACATGACACCAAGTTTCCTGTGAGTTTTCACTTACGTAGGCAATATACAAATGGCCGGGAGTTGAAAGATGGGCGTGGCATCTTCTCTAAAAATTAGAACCCAATATATATTCCATTATATGGCAACAAGAATCTTGAAATTTTTGTGAGTTCATTGAGTATTAATGTGCAAATTTGAGGAAAAAGTGGGCGGTACGAGAAAGGTGGGTGTGGCACCTCCCACATAAAGTAAATATATTAATATTATATAAACTTTTGTCTCTTTTTGGAACTTCATACAGATAGGATCTATAGGCTATATATAAAAAAATATGGTCTTGGGGAGGGCGGGGCGTGGCAAAACTATTTTTAACAATAACTTTTTAAAAATTAGTACATATATATTACTGAGCACGAAAAAACAATATAAATCGGAATTTTGATTTTTCGATACGTGATTTTTGTCTGGAGAAGCGGACGGGGTGCAGTTAATTAACTATAATTATATATCATATGATGTCTTCTTTACAACAAAATTTTACTTTTGTAATTATGTTCCCAATTTCAGAAGTTATGATTTTTGCAAAGAAAAAAGTCAAAAGGCCCCACTGTGCAACGGGGCACATTTTTAGAAATCTCATTCATGAAATCTTTATATGAATCGATAGTACGGTCCATATAATTTAATGTTTGAAGTTTATTTCATGCAAATGTTGACCTTGGCTGTGCCTCAAATGGTCCATCCACTTAGTCCAATTTTGCCATTTCCACGTTTTTGAGTAACAGAGGCCCAATTGCTGCGAACGGCGACGAATCGATAATTGATGGTCATCATTAACACTGGCCGATACAGCTGCGATATTTTCTTCAGTTCGCACTCTACTTAAGCGTGTTGGTGGTTTAATGTCCAACAATGTAAATTTGGTGCGAAATTTAGTCACAATAGCCCGAATAGCCGCTTCAGTGGGTCGATTAAACTGAACATAAAATGAAAGTGCGCGATGAACTTTCTTAACAGAGTACGCATTTTGATAATAAAATTCAATAATTGGCAAGCGTTGTTCGTTTGTAAGACGATTCATGGTTAAATTATAGACCAAACTGAAGATGTTTGACAGTGAAACAAAATACGAAACGTGCCAACAAAATAATAGCTAAAAAATCACCCTTTATAATAGCTAAAAAATCACCCTTTTAAGGTCCAATATTTCGACCAAGAAGTTACTCTAAGACAAGAATCAAAAATTATATTTAAAGTGCTTCCAAGGGTCTATTATTTCAGAAAAAAATTGGGAAAAAATGTAACACAACAAATTACACCGGAAAAACATGATTGTTAGGGGTGATGTTTTTTGAAGTGGTGCTACATCATGGACCGATGAGACCATGTATGTTTTCATATGAAATATAATGTGTTCTGATCAAACCCTATTAATAAAGGGTGATTTTTTAGCTATTATTTTTTTTGGCAACACTGGTTTAAACAGCTGACGCACGTTTCGTGTTGTGTTTCACTGTCAAACATCTTCAGTTTGGTCTATAATTTAACCATGAATCGTCTTACAAACGAACAGCGCTTGCAAATGATTCAATTTTATTATCAAAATGCGTGCTCTGTTAAGAAAGTTCATCGCGCGCTTCCATTTTATGGTCAGTTTAATCGACCCGGCTATTCGGGCTATTGTGACTAAATTTCGCACCAAATTTACATTGTTGGACATTAAACCAGTGTTAATGATGACCATCAATTATCGATTCGTCGCCGTTCGCAGCAATTGGGCCTCTGTTACTCAAAAACGTGGAAATGCCAAAATTGGACTAAGCGGATGGACCATTTGAGGCGCAGTCAAGGTCAACATTTGCATGAAATAATATTCAAACATTAAATTATATGGACCGTACTATCGATTCAAATAAAGATTTCATGCATTTTTCTGAATTGTATGGGTTTTTTGAAAAACTTTCCTATAGCTTTTAAAAAATCACCTTTTATATATAAACTTCTAATTTTGAGAATACTAAATATAATTACAAAAAATATAGTTACAGTCGTGTAGAGAATCACTAAACGCATATCAAATGTATAGATATTTCCCACTTACATGGTTTTAAACACATTTATAATGATTGCCAATATATATCTCAATCATATTCCATATATTTCAACATTTACATTCTTATATCAACATCATGTATATTTTCGATAATTATAATTGATTGTTCCATAGTTGTCACCACTTCCATTCCATAAGTTCCCCTAATGCCCATCGAGTACTCCACTACATATTTATTTAAGAAAACTTTGTCGTATTTATTGTGCTCTTCAACACAATTAACATGAAAATATTTACTTTCCCATTTGACATAATGAGAGGCTGTAATAAGTAGAACAAATAAACACAAAATTGTACGCAAAACAAGGACAAAGTGACTGGAGGTCCTTGAGACTTAACGTGTGTTCGGTGTCAACTGGTTGAAAGCGTCGTGAAAAGAAGGCAATTTGCGGAAAATTGTTGGAGAACATTAATGGGCGAACATTTATTAGAATGTCAGTCATAATTGTTGACAGGAGAACGTAATGAGGACGCTGCGTAAATGTTATTGTAAACTGTGCTAATTGGCGATAGGCGAGACACAGCTTTTCGACAACAAGTTTACAACAATGAGTGGCGGCTTTTATTTGTTGTTAAGTGGCAAATTAGCTCTTTGATGGAATTCAATTCTTTAGAAAGTTTATTTTGCAGAAGTAATTAATAATATTCTAAAAGAAAATTGCAATAAACCATAATTAACTTTATCGTCTTTGTTATGAAAATCCTTGGAAAGGATTTGGCAGAAAATGTTATAGCAATTTTCTCAATTTATATGTTGCCACGTGTGGCAAGTTTTAATATTT
>CANDYM010000033.1:0-63620 GCA_947397865.1 Polietes domitor
ACTCTAGCTGCGCTCATTTGATTGGTACTATTTTTATCCCCTTTTTTCATTTTAACCCCAAAAAGTACGAATTTTGAAAAATCCGTGTATTTTACTTGTCTATGCAATCAGAGGAATGTATATACCGAATTTCATTATTCTAGGTACAGCCGTTTGGTTGGTACCATTTTTATCCCTCTATTCCTATTATTCCCCTTAAAAGTACGAATTTGGAAAAAATATTTTTATATTATGTATCTAATCAATTAGAGGAATCTACACACCGAATTTCGTGTTTCCAGCTGTTATCGTTTAATCTGTACCATTTTTATCCCTTTATTGCCACATTTCACCCCCTACAAATTAGAATCACTTTATGGCGCACGTATTTGCATATCAAGCTAATATAAACAGACATATTCAAAAAACATGCTTATATACTGTAAAATATTAGGTATTATTATGGGTATATTTAGTCCTTGTGAGGGAAAAATTTTTCCCTTTGGACCGATTTCGCCCGTTTCAATCCCAACCGATCTACGACTATAAGACGCATTTATGGAAAATTCTAACGTTCTAGCTCTTTTCGTTTAGATGCTAGCGTGCTTTCAACTGACGGACATGGCTAGATGGTCTTAGAATTTTATGACGATCAAGAATATATATACTTTATAGGGTCTCAGGTCGATATTTCAAGGTGTTACAAATGGAATGACAAAGTTAGTATACCCCCATCCTGGAGGTGGAGGGTATAATAAATTCGTTCGACTAAATCAAAAAAGAAATTATGTTTTTTCAATTTTCAAAATCTGAAAAACGTGAAAAATCTGTAAAAAAAAATAAATTTTTTCTTTTTTCAATTATGAACAAATACGTAAAAATATGTTAAAAAACATAAAAATAAAAATTTTAATTTTCTTTAAAATCGAAAAATACGAAAAGTAGTTAACTTTGGGCCAATTTCTAAAATATTTCCCTTTTCCCGATTTTTAATGTTACCATCTCTGTTAATCCTTGGGTCCTTGTCTAATTTTGGTTTTTTACAGAACTCAAAAATGTTTACTAGAACCAAAGTTATTGAATTTTGGCCGATGGATTTTGATTCTGAACCACTGTGCAACGTCTAAGAGGACTAAGAGTCCTAGCACTTCTGGACTAAGATCTTTCATCGAGGCTATAAAGAAAAAGTCCAGAAGAAAGGAATTCGATAATTGCCGATCACAATTCAATATTCAGCTCATCTCCTTCGATGACGTAAAATCAGTGGCCTTATAGAATGGCCTAGAGAACTACCTTCAAAAAGACTACATTAAGGAAAAGAGAATCCGGATAAATCGGGTGACATGCTTGATTTTGTCAAAGTTTCCAATCATGTCCTTCGTATCCTTAACTCCAACCCTCCTCTTCGACATATGAAGTTTCGTTGCGGTTTTCAGGCCCTCGATCTAACCTGGTATCATGTGAAGACTGACAGATGCATATCTTAGGGATTGCTGCGGCAACGACTTTTACTCTCACTGTACCCTATAGGGTGAGTGCGTATAAAAAACAATTTGCAAACCTCTGCTTTTAATTTACCTTTAGGCCAAGACACAAAAATCCCCTTTTTGCCTCAGAAATTCTATTATTGTTACTTTTGCTCCTACTTAATCTCCAAACCAATTTTGCATTATTTTTTTCTTTCAGTCCTGAATGCTCTCTTCCGAGAAATCGTTACACCAAAAAAGCGAACTTTTTAATTTAACTGACATTAAAAATTCTTTAAATGACTTTTCACTCGTTACGCCTATTTGTGTATTTTGCTCACAATCAGACAACAGCAGCAACAACAACAACAAAGAGGAGATTTTTTTATTTAACTTTTTTTGTCTAACTTTTAATACACTTTTGAGGAAAGAATAAAGTTTCGTTGAACGGAAATCTTACAAGATTTTTTATGGAATGCCTTTTGTTTTCCTTCTGCAGTTAAACACAGAAAAAAGGTTAAGTTGCGACGAAAATAATTATTTGCTGTGATGTACAGAAATGTAGAATGAATGAAAGTGAATGAATGTTTGTTCCCTTGACTCGAATTTGTTTTTAATATTTTATAGGATTGCGGAAATATTGAAAATGCGAACGATTGCAGTAAATCATGGAAAAATATACAGCAAACTGGTCAAACTTTCTTAATTTGATTTAAATCAATCGAAAATCTATCACAGCGACATGTACAAGGTTGAGTTGACATTTTGAAAATTGTACATGTACATTTGGAGTGACTTCTTTTGTAAGGAAGGAAAAAATATTGTTGATGTCCCGACTAAAATTAAAGATTGGTTTTATGTGTTCTTCCAAAATATTTCGCTTTTATCATTGTCCGTTCGTTAGCTGGCCGCGTTCAAAATAAACTCCATAAAAAAGCACTAGAAATTAAAATCCGACCCGAGCCTTATCGAACCGTATTAAAATCTTGCAATATGACCCAGTATAAAGGGCAGATTTATACTATCTTAGTGCAATTTTTATAAAAACCGCAATAAATTCCACATTTGTAGTTCGATAAATGTTTTAGGGGCTCGTTGGAGAGGTCTTGATAACCAATTGCAATTTTTAGAATTTTCTAACCCATTAAGGGCCACAAATTGTTTTCATACTGTTAATACTCAGTGGGTTAAATGTGAAGTCAAAACTGAATATTTGCATCGTAAACATATTGTAGTCTTATGTAAGCTAATTTTTGGAAAGAAATTCAACTATTTCAAATTTCCCCCCCTTAAAAATTAAAACATGAATAATCTACATAAACTTTTTAAAGTGGAAAAATTGAAATGGTTGTTAATGTTAAATTAACACAGATAGACGCATGAAATTTAAAGTATATTTAGCAAATGTTCTTCTCTTTCATTTGATGCCCATATCGCCATTGTATGATACGCAAAAGTACGAAACTAAATTATGGAAACATTTACATCCTTTGCAAATTGAAAGTCCTGTTAAAAAGACAAACGACCATGAAATAAACAAGTAAGGAAAGGCTAAAGTCGGGCGGGGCCGACTATATAATACCCTACACCACTCCCTGCGTATGTACCTCGCTTTGATTACTAAACACAGGTATTTCATGGGAGCAATTTTATGTAGTTCATACTAATTATATAAATTATATTCATATAATTTATATGCTATAAATTCATCTTCAGTCAAATTTAACGAGTATGGTAAATAATATGGTAATTGATCTAATTGTCCGACAGACAAATACAAATTATACAGTAGTATACCAAAGTCATTTCAAAGTATGGACATATGGACATCACCCAAACAATTCTCATTGCAATTCAATTCGGTAAAAAAGTGAAATCGGGAAGGATTTTTGCATCCTGTAAATGACTGTGTTTGACAAAAAATGTTAAATCGGAAAGGACATTTGTATGGAGGTATATTGAAACCTGGAACGATGTGACCCGCTTTCACCATGTCTGTTTATTGGTGAAATATAATATGTAAAATTTGGCCAAAATCGGTTAAACATTAGGGAGCAACATTTGTATGAGGGCTATATCTAAATCTGAACCTATCTTACCCACTTTCACCATAGATGTTTCTAGTTCGATTATAAGATGTTGTGCCAATTTTAAAGAAAAAACGGGTACAATGTGTGGATATTAGAGCGGAAAAAGTGAAATCGGGAGCGACATTTGTATGGGCCTATATCTAAATCTGAACCGATCTTACCCAATTTTTGCATACGTGTTTCTAGTTGGATTATAAGATGTTCTGCCAAATTTAAAGAAAATCGGGTACAATATGTCGTTTCTAGAACGGAAAATGTCAAATCGGGAGCGACATTTGTATGGGGGCTATATCTAAATCTGAACCGATCTTACCCAATTTTGGCATACGTGTTTCTAGTTGGATTATAAGATGTTCTGCCAAATTTAAAGAAAATCGGGTACAATATGTAGTTTCTAGAGCGGAAAATGTCAAATCGGGAGCGACATTTGTATGGGGGCTATATCTAAATCTGAACCGATTTCCTCCAAATTTCCTCAATACCGATGGTCATTGGCCAGAAAAAATAACTTCTGCCAAGTTTCATGACAAACGGACAACAATTGCGACCTGTAGAGTGCGAACAAGCTTAGATGGACAGAAGACGGACGGACGGACGGCGGCCAAGGACCATCGGTATTGAATTTGGAGGAAATCGGTTCAGATTTAGATATATCCCCCATACAAATGTCGCTTCCGATTTGACATTTTCCGCTCTAGAAACGACATATTGTACCCGATTTTCTTTAAATTTGGCAGAACATCTTATAATCCAACTAGAAACACGTATGCAAAAATTGGGTAAGATCGGTTCAGATTTAGATATAGCCCCCATACAAATGTCGCTCCCGATTTGACATTTTCCGTTCTAGAAACGACATATTGTACCCGATTTTCTTTAAATTTGGCAGAACATCTTATAATCCAACTAGAAACACGTGTGCAAAAATTGGATAAGATCGCTTCAGATTTAGATATAGCCCCCATACAAATGTCGCTCCCGATTTGACATTTTCCGCTCTAGAAACGACATATTGTACCCGATTTTCTTTAAATTTTGGCAGAACATCTTATAATCCAACTAGAAACACGTATGCAAAAATTGGTTAAGATCGGTTCGGATTTAGATATATGTTAACACCAAAAATGATGATGATAGAATTAACTGGAGTTGCTTACCCGGAAATAATATTTAGTCATTTATTTACCATTAGAGCAAATATTGTTGTTATCATTTAGTTCTGTTATAAACACTGTAGAACACAAACACCTTAGTTAAAAACATATTCAATAGCATTAATCGAAAAACATTTCTTCATGTTTCACAATTTTTGGAAAATAAATTATTCTAATTCTGACATCAGAGAAAAGAAGTTCTACTTTTTATTATTTTATTAAAAAGGAACGAATAAAATATTAACTGGCGCCCAACGTGAATATCCAGCAGCTCAATTAGCTGCACGGATAAATCCAACCTACACGGCACCTCAATAAGCTGCACGGATAAATCCAACCTACACGGCACCTCAATAAGCTGCACGGATAAATCCAACCTACACGACATCTCAATTAGCTGCACGGATAAATCCAACCTACACGGCATCTCAATTAGCTGCACGGATACATCCAACCTACACGGCATCTCAATTAGCTGCACGGATAAATCCAACCTACACGGCTCCTCAATTAGCTGCACGGATAAATCCTACTTACACGAGTAATACTGACGCGGAGTTCCAGCACCTCACTTAGATGCGCAGAGAATTCTAACGTCGAAGATCCAACACCTCGGTAAGCTGCAAGCACGCTCCAGATACTGTAATCAACCGGTTACTAGACGAACTCCTGTGAACTTGCTGACGCCCAAGTATAAAGAGAAAGGGATTTGGTCGGAGTTCTGAGCCGTTATACTGGAGTTAGTTGTAAGTTAGAGTAAGTAATACTTAAGAAACTATTACCATAAAAATACACAAAACGAAGTTTAGAATTAGTTATTGTTTTATAAAAAAGTGAATTCATTAGCGATCGGTCCACACAAAATAATTAAATAATTCAAAAGACTGCTTTATTTTAAGCTCTCAACACATTCATTAGAGGTCTCAAAGGTCAAATGTCAATACACCTTGGCATGAAAGAGATAACAGATCTTCCACAGGCACTTCAATTGTGTCTCAAGATGGAAAATCAGTTTGCTAGGGCTCAATTTGCCAACGACCATAACCAAGCTGGTAGAAACAGCAAACTAAACTTTCAATCATACCCATCATTTCCTCCAAAACCTCAATATCAAAGACAATATCAGACTCCCTTTTACCCACAATTGGCACATTTGCCACAACCTTCTGCAAATATACAACACTATGGTATGGATACGCCAAGGTATCAGCAAAATACTGTTCCTCATTATCAAAGCCGAAATCAACAATATCAACCACCTAGACCTATTGCACCAAAACCACAAACTAGACCCGAACCGATGGAAATAGACACATCTATGCGGACACGAGCTATAAACTATATGAATCGTCCGACGCAGGATAAAGGATATTTCGGAAAAAGACCTACAGACCAATCAGATCAACTGCGAAAACCTGATAAATTTCAAAGAAATTACCATTTGGAAACAGAAGACGGACAGATTCAAACTCCGCAGGAGTACGAATCAACATTAAACGACTACGAAAATGAAGAAAAACTACCTCCACTGGACGATTATGTCCATGACCAATTTTTTAGATTAATGTATTCGTCTCTACCTTATTTCGAATGTAGGACGAAATCTGGAAAAGGCGTCAAAATTCTAATAGATACAGGGTCAAATAAGAATTATATTAAACCCACACTTGTAAACAAACCTTTGCAAAACGAAAACTCATTTTTCGCGAACTCAGTTGGGGGTAAAACACCAATTACACAGCACACATTAATTAATCTTTTTTATGAATCATGTGAACCACTAAAATTTTTTTTATTGCCAACTCTAAAATCATTTGATGGCATACTAGGTAATGATAGTTTGAAGAGATTAGATGCAGTTATTTATACATCAAAAGATTACATGATTATAAATAACAGAATTAAAGTAAAAGTAAAACAAGAGATATCTCAATCGGTGAATGCCATTAATATTAGGACTGATCATTTAACAAACGACGAAAAAAGAGAGTTGGACGTAGTCATTTCAGATCATGCAACATTATTTAATGAACCGAACGAAAAATTGACATTCACTACAACTGTGATCGCAGACATTCATACAAAGACAGAAGACCCCGTTTATTCAAGGTACTATCCATATCCGATGCATTTAAAAGAAGAAGTTGAGAAACAAATTAAAGAACTTTTAGAACAGGGAATTATTCGACCTTCACGGTCCCCTTATAACTCTCCTATCTGGATTGTGCCTAAAAAAATGGATGCCTCAGGACAAAAAAAGTTTAGAATGGTCATAGACTATCGTAAATTAAACGAACAAACCATTCCTGACAAGTATCCAATTCCAGAAATTAATGAAATTCTCCCGCAGTTAGGAAAAAATAAATTGTTCTCCGTATTGGATTTGAAAAGCGGATTCCATCAAATACTACTTAGGGAAAGCGACAGACAGAAAACTGCATTCTCTGTCAATAATGGAAAATACGAATTTACCCGACTCCCTTTTGGTCTGAAAAACGCACCCTCAATTTTCCAACGCACTCTGGATGATATATTAAGAGAACATATTGGGAGAATTTGTTTCGTCTATATGGACGATATAATTATTTTCGCGGAAACCTTCGACTCACACATTAAGAATATAAGAACCATCTTCGGTACCTTGGAAAAAGCCAACATAAAGGTCCAGCTGGACAAATGCGAATTTCTTAAAAAAGAAGTTGAATTTTTAGGGTTCATAATCGCGGATACGGGTATAAAAACCAATCCAAAAAGAGTCGAGGCAATACAAAATGTCCCACTCCCAAAAACACTGAAAGATTTAAGGTCGTTCTTAGGTCTCTCAAATTTCTACAGGCGCTTCATTAGGGACTATGCTAAAATAGCAAAGCCACTAACTTTGCTCTTAAGAGGGGAGGCAGGACGCACGTCAAAACATTCTTCTAGCAAAATGGCTATAAATCTAAATCAGGATGCAGTGGATGCATTTAACAAATTGAAAATAACGTTATCATCAGGTGATGTTATTTTAGCTTATCCGGACTTTAGTAAGGGATTTGACCTAACGACTGATGCTTCAAATTATGCAATGGGTGCAGTACTATCCCAGGACAATAAACCTGTTGTATTCCTGTCTAAGACCTTTAGCAAAACTGAGGAACACTATGCTACCAATGAAAAAGAAATGTTAGCAATAGTTTGGGCACTTAAGTCACTTAGGAATTACCTTTACGGTTCCACTAAGCTAAATATATTTACAGATCATCTCCCACTTACATATGCTTTAGGCAACAGGAATGTGAATTTTAAACTCAAGAGATGGAAAGCATTTCTCGAGGATTTTAATTACGAATTGAAATACAGACCAGGCAGCACCAATGTAGTAGCAGATGCCTTGTCTAGACTACCTAAAAATACAATACAAATCAACTTAATGACCTCAACGCAGCATAGTGATGACAGCTCGTCACCAAATTTGATACAGTACACGGACGCACCTATTAACGCATTCAAAAATCAAATTTTATTGTATGCAGACCGAGATCAACCTTCCTATAAATTTGAAATAGTTTTTCCTACTTATCATAGACACACCATTCATGAACCTAATATAACACACGCAACTCTCACAAACATTCTGAAAAAATACCTTAACCCATCTGTAACAACTTGTATTAGAACGACCGACGAAATTTTAGGCAAATTACAGGACATTTATCGTGGCAACTTTTCCCGATTTAAAGTAAAGTATTCTAGGACAATGGTAACAGACTTAAAAGAGGAAGAGGAACAAAATGAGAAAATCATTAATGAACACAACAGAGCTCATAGAAACAGTGTAGAAAATAAGGTGCAAATATTGAACAAATTTTATTTTCCGCAAATGCATTCGAAAATAAAGAGAATAACTAACCAGTGTACGATTTGTAAGGAGAATAAATATGAAAGGCATCCAAATAAAATTACCATTCAGGAGACACCCATACCCCAATATCCAGGACAAATAATCCACATAGACATGTACATTACCGAAAAGCGAACAGTACTTACCGCAATAGACAAATTTTCCAAATACGCTCAGGCAAAAATTCTCAATTCTAGAGCAATTGAGGACGTTAAAGAACCTCTGAGAGAATTAATTATTTCCTATGGTGTGCCGGAAAGTATAGTTATCGATAATGAAAAGTCTTTTAACTCAAATTCTGTTAAATTTATGTTGGAAAACCAATTTAACGTGAAGGTTTTCAGAATTCCTCCTTATAGCAGTAGTGTAAACGGTCAAATAGAGCGATTTCACTCGACTCTATCAGAAATAATGCGGTGTTTAAAAACGGAGAATGTTCATGCATCATTTTCAGAACTTCTTCACAGATCTGTTTATGAATATAACAATTCGGTCCACTCAACCACTAAAGAAAAACCAGTTGAAGCATTTTTTGGGAAAAGGGTTCATATAAACCAACGGGATATTGAAAAGGAAAGACGGGAAACAATTCAAAGACTTAAAGAAAAACAAATAGACGATATAAATTATCACAATAAAAAGAATTCATCACCGAAGACTTACGAAATTGGACAAACTATTTTTGTGAAAGAAAACAGGAGAATCGGAACAAAACTTAGTAAAACATATAGACAGGAAATAATAAAAGAAGACAAAAACACTACAGTTATAACAGAATCCGGAAAAACAATTCACAAAAATAATATACGAAATTAATAAAAATTCAAAGGTACTTGGATAGTCTGAAATCTAAAATAGAAAGATTATTGAATTTTATCAGATCAGCATGGAACCGGATTGCGGGAGATCCTGATCATGATGTTAAGAAATCAGAACATAGAGAACTAACCAAGTTCCTGTCAACAATAATGAACAGGTTGTAATAAATAAATTATCAATCAAAAGGAATAATGAGTTCACTTGTTTATATAATAAATTTATCAGCTACAGATGAAACCCTATAAAATAAAATGTTAATCAAACTAGATAAATTTGTAAAATTTATAAACAAACTCTCACACAACAATGTAATATTATCTGTAATAAGTCAGACTTAAACCCTATAAATTGTAAAACACCCAATAATAATGTAATAAATGATAAGACACATTCTACCATCGAAGAAATATCCCCTGGAACAATTTTGCTTAACCAGTATAACGGCACAGATTACATTAATGGACAATCCCAGAATCTCAGCGGCACATACGTTTTGCAATTTCATAACGTGACAGTAAAAATTTCGGACAAGTCATACAATTTTTGAAGCAATGACTTTTCAACCCTTACCAGCAATATTGCAGCAAAAGCTCAATATAGAGGAAACATTGTCTCTCTAAATAATTAAAGAACTTCACGCAAACACCATTGAAGCCATCGACTTATTAAGGGGAAAAATAAATGGAGTATTTTCAGTAACAATTGTGCTACTCATTAAATCTGAAATTCGAAGATTCTCACATGTTCCATACTTTTGACCTATCGAGGACGTTCGGTAATAAGAGGGGAGGTGTTAACACCAAAAATGATGATGATAGAATTAACTGGAGTTGCTTACCCGGAAATAATATTTAGTCATTTATTTACCATTAGAGCAAATATTGTTGTTATCATTTAGTTCTGTTATAAACACTGTAGAACACAAACACCTTAGTTAAAAACATATTCAATAGCATTAATCGAAAAACATTTCTTCATGTTTCACAATTTTTGGAAAATAAATTATTCTAATTCTGACATCAGAGAAAAGAAGTTCTACTTTTTATTATTTTATTAAAAAGGAACGAATAAAATATTAACTTATAGCCCCCATACAAATGTCGCTCCAGATTTGACATTTTCCGCTCTAGCAACAACATATTGTACCCGATTTTCTGTAAATTTGGCAGAACATCTTATAATCCAACTAGAAACACGTGTGCAAAAATTGGATAAGATCGGTTCAGATTTAGATATAGCCCCCATACAAATGTCGCTCCCGATTTGACATTTTCCGCTCTAGAAACGACATATTGTACCCGATTTTCTTTAAATTTTGGCAGAACATCTTATAATCCAACTAGAAACACGTATGCAAAAATTGGATAAGATCGGTTCGGATTTAGATATAGCCCCCATACAAATGTCGCTCCAGATTTGACATTTTCCGTTCTAGAAACGACATATTGTACCCGATTTTCTTTAAATTTGGCAGAACATCTTATAATCCAACTAGAAACACGTGTGCAAAAATTGGATAAGATCGGTTCAGATTTAGATATAGCCCCCATACAAATGTCGCTCCCGATTTGACATTTTCCGTTCTAGAAACGACATATTGTACCCGATTTTCTTTAAATTTGGCAGAACATCTTATAATCGAACTAGAAACACATATGCTAAAATTGGATAAGATCGGTTCAGATTTAGATATAGCCCCCATACAAATGTCGCTCCCGATTTGACATTTTCCGCTCTAGAAACAACATATTGTACCCGATTTTCTTTAAATATTGCAGAACAACTTTAATCCAACTAGAACGACGTATGCAAAAATTGGGTAAGATCGGTTCAGATTTAGATATAGCCCCCATACAAATGTCGCTCCCGATTTGACATTTTCCGCTCTAGAAACAACATATTGTACCCGATTTTCTTTAAATATTGCAGAACATCTTATAATCCAACTAGAACGACGTATGCAAAAATTGGGTAAGATCGGTTCAGATTTAGATATAGCCCCCATACAAATGTCGCTCCCGATTTGACATTTTCGGTTCTAGAAACGACATATTGTACCCGATTTTCTTTAAATTTGGCAGAACATCTTATAATCGAACTAGAAACACATATGCTAAAATTGGATAAGATCGGTTCAGATTTAGATATAGCCCCCATACAAATGTCGCTCCCGATTTGACATTTTCCGCTCTAGAAGCGACATATTGTACCCGATTTTCTTTAAATTTGGCAGAACATCTTATAATCGAACTAGAAACACGTATGCAGAAATTGGGTAAGATCGGTTCAGATTTAGGTATAGCCCCCATACAAATGTCGCTCACGATTTGACATTTTCCGCTCTAGAAGCGACATATTGTACCCGATTTTCTTTAAATTTGGCAAAACATCTTATAATGCAACTATAAACACCTATGCTGAAAGTGGGTAAGATCGGTTCAGATTTAGGTATAGCCCCCATACAAATGTCGCTCCCGATTTGACATTTTTCGCTCTAGAAGCGACATATTGTACCCGATTTTCTTTAAATTTGGCAAAACATCTTATAATGCAACTAGAAACACGGATGCAAAAATTGGGTAAGATCGGTTCAGATTTAGGTATAGCCCCCATACAAATGTCGCTCCCGATTTCACTTTTTCCGCTCTAGAAACCACATATTGTACCCGATATTCTTTAAATTTGGTAAAACATTTTATAATGAAACTATAAACACCTATGCTGAAAGTGGGTGTGATCGGTTCAGATTTAGATATAGCCCCCACACAAATGTCGCTCCCGATTTGACTTTTTCTGCTCTAAAATCCACATATTGTACATATTCTCTTTAAAATTGGCACAACATCTTATAATCCAACTAGGGTTTGGGGTCCGGGAATTCCCGAATCGCTTTTCCCGGGAATTCCCGGAAAAATTTGGACGGGAATTCCCGGGAAAAAATTTCAATTTCCCGGGAATACGGGAAATATTAAAAAAAATAATTTATTTATTATGTTGATCAATAATTTAATGTTACTATATACATTGGAATTTTTAGATGTATTTCAAATTAATATATGTATTTACATTACTGACAATTTGACATTGTTGAGTATTTGTTTATATTATATTACGACAAACAAAACTTTTTAAATTCGCTAAATAGAAATTTTATGCGAAACCCAGCTAGGGGGATAACAACTTTTTGTGAGGCTATTTGCAGGATCTTTATTGTGAAATAAAAATATCATGCCGACAATACTATGGCTTACATAATGTAAATTATCTTGTTTTTCTAGAAGAATCGAGGTGAACATATTCTTCGAGAACAATTTACTTTACATATGTAGCCAGAAAGAAATGGTATAAAAATAGGAATACAATAAAAATTGTTCGCCTGGAAATTTTCAAGAGAAATCTTATAGGAATATAATATATATTACGGTGTATTTCAATGGCCATTTGTAAGAATTAATGCCTGGATTATTTCAATATTTTTATTTTTTATGAATTTATTAAATTAATATTAATTTTTTATGTTTCTATTGTTTTTACAGTTTAGAATATTCCCCCTGTTTCTATAAAATATTTTTGTCTCCAGACAGAATGAATATTCTAAATTATGATTATGTTCATGATGAGAAATGTAAATTCATAATAGGAGCATGATAATTCACAATCAGCACTGTAAATTCGTAATGTCAAATGTAAATTCATATTGAGAAATATAAAATCATAATAAGAACATACAAATTGATAATGAGAAAATATAAATTCTTATTCATAAAATATAAATTCATAATCAGGAACTGTAAAATTTATAATCGAAGCTATATATGTACGTTTTTCTATGGATATTTTCGTAGAAACACATATTTTATCAATGATCTCATTATAAATTTACATTTTCTCAATATGATTTTATATTTTCTCATTATGAATTCATATTTTCTGAATATGAAAACGTATTTTCTGATTACAAACTTGTATATTTCATTATGAAATGGTATTTTCTTATTATGAATTAATTGTTCTCAATATAAATTAACAATTCTCATTATGAATTTATATTTCTCATTATGAATTAACATGTTCCTATTATAAATTTACATTACCCATTATGAATATATATGTTCCTAATATGAGTTTACATTTCTCAATATAAATTTGTATGTTCCGAATATAATCTCGAAAAGTTGTAGAGTAAAATATTTGTAAAATGAAAAACAATTTGTAAAATATTTTGACAATAACATTCGTTTTTAATTTGTAATATAACAGTAGTGAAAAAACACACCAGTTATTAAATGTTGATATTTTAAACCATATTGGACAAACCTATAAATAAATTAATTTTTCCCGGGAATTCCCGGGATTCCCGGGAATGAAATTTTTCATTCCCGTTTTCCCGGGAATGAAAAAAGTCCGGGAAACCCCAAACCCTAAATCCAACTAAAAAACCTATGGTGAAAGTGGGTAAGATCGGTTCAGATTTAGATATAGCCCTCATACAAATGTTGTTCCCGAATGTTTAACCGATTTTGGCCAAATTTTACATATTATATTTCACCAATAAACAGACATGGTGAAAGCGGGTCACATCGTTCCAGGTTTCAATATACCCCCATACAAATGTCCTTTCCGATTTAACATTTTTTGTCAAACACATACATTTACACAATGCAAAAATCATTCCCGATTTCACTTTTTTACCGAATTGAATTGCAATGGGAATTGTTTGGGTGATGCCCATATGTCCATACTTTGGTATAAATTTGGTATACTACTGTATAATTTGTATTTGTCTGTCGGACAATTGGATCAATTACCATATTATTTACCATATTCGTTAAATTTGACTAAAGATGAATTTATAGCATATAAATTATATGAATATAATTTATATAATTTGTATGAACTACATAAAATTGCTCCCGTGAAATACCTGAGTTTAGTAATCAAAGCGAGGTACATACGCAGGGAGTGGTGTATGGTATTATATAGTCGGCCCGACTTTAGCGTTTCCTTACTTGTTTTTCATTATAGTGGTTCAAATTATTGTTTAACAATCAGCGATGCTTATTGAAATTAAATCTAAAAAATCTAAAATTAACAGTGATAAAAAACAAATATTTTTAAGGACGAGTTTCATGTTTCTTATAGATAAAGAAGCCTAAGATCTTAAATACGAAACCGTCAATAACAGGAAATTTTATGTTTTCAATAGCAACTAATGAAATATGACAATGAATAGTAGTTTGGGTACCAACACCTCCAGTAAGATCGAAAAAACTCGATCTTTCAAAAACATGGACGACTTGCGACCCTAGTAATTTCATTTCTATAAGTTGGCGTGTAATTTTGCTAATTAAGCGTAAAGAACTTTATTGACAACTTTGGTGACCTCTATTGGCAATTTTTCGTAGAATATTTTAATCCTTAAATGTCCTTTTTGAAAGGACTTTTTTATTTTCTCGAAAAAGGTAAAATTGACCTATAAAGAGATGAGTTAGAGGGTTAAAATCTTCCACAAAAATGAGTCTCATAAAATTCCACAATATAGTTCTGACAATAAGAATTCTCTCAGACATTAACTTACAACATTATTATACACTCCACGAGAGTATTATGTCTTTGTGCATTTGTTTGTAACACCCAAAACGAAACGAGATAGACCCATTGTTAAGTATGTATACCGATCGACTTAGAATCACTTTTTGAGTCGATTTAGCAATGTCCGTCCGTCCGTCTGTCTATCTATTTTTGTAATCAAAGTCCAGGTCGCAATTGTTGTTAGAACAAAATGAAACTTTGCACAACGATTTTTTGTGGGCTAAGAACGAACGCTATTTAATTTGAAGAAAATCGATTAAGATTTGGATATAGCTCCCATACAAATTTTGCTCCCGATTTTACTCTTTTCACGCTAAATACCACATATTTTAACAGAATTCTTCAAATATGGCAAAATATCTTATATTTCCACCAGAAACACCCATGGTGAAAATTGGTCAGATCGGTTCAGATGTAGATATATCCCCCATACGAGTTTCACCCCCGATTTGACTCTTTTCACTCTAGGTACCACATATTACAACAGATTTTCTTCTAAATTAGCAAATCACCTGTGGTGTAAATAGGTCAGATCGGTTCACATTTATTATAGCTCCCGTTCAAATTTCGCTCCCGATTCGACTTTTTCTGCTCTAGAAACCACATATTTTAACAGATGTTCTTCAAATTTGGCAAAATATCTTATGTTTCAACTAGAAACACCCATGGTGAAAATGAGTCAGATCGGTTCAGATTTATATATAGCTCCCATAAAAATTTCGCTCCCAATTTGACTTTTTCCGCTCTAGAAACCACATATTTTATCAGATGTTCTTCAAATTTGGCAAAATATCTTATGTTTCAACTAGAAACATCCATGGTGGAAATGAGTCAGATCGGTTAGATTTATATATAGCTCCCATACAAATTTCGCTCCCAATTTGACTTTTTCCGCTCTGGAAATCACATATTTTATCAGATGTTCTTCAAATTTGGCAAAATATCTTATGTTTCAACTAGAAACATCCATGGTGGAAATGAGTCAGATCGGTTCAGATGTATATATAGCTCCCATACAAATTTCGCTCCCAATTTGACTTTTTCCGCTCTAGAAATTTGGCAAAAAATCTTATGTTTCAACTAGAAACACCCACGGTGAAAACGAGTCAGATCGGTTTAGATTTATATATAGCCCCCATAGAAATTTCGCTCCCGGTTCGACTTTTTCAGCCCCAGAAACCACGTGTATTCAGAGAATTTCTTTAAATTGAGCATAACATTTTATACTTGTATTGGAAGAACCTATTGTGTAAGTGGGTCTCATCATTCCATGTTTGGATATAGCCCCGATACAAATATTCTTCTCGATTTGACAAATTTGATGCTGATTTAAGAAATTACATATTTGATAGGATTTTCTTCAAATTTGACACAACACCTTATATTTTAACTAGAAACATCTATGGTTAAAGTGGGTCAGATTGGTTCAGATTTATATATAGTTCCAAAACAAATGTAGCTCCACGTTTGACTTTTACAAGACTAGAAACTACATATTTTAACAGATTTTCTTTAAATTTGCCAAAACACGTTATATTTATCTTCTAGAAGATCCTGTGATGATTGAGTGAGTGATTTTTCCTATTTGACTTTTGACATACCTTTACAGATTTTTGTCTAATTAGGCAGAACGCGTTATATTTCAACTAGAAGCTTCTGTGGTGAGAGTGGGTCACATCGGTCGGACCCATATGAAAAACTTTCCCTATTTCACTTTATTCACCAACTTGGGCTGTAATGGGGTACAAAGTAGAGTGTACCATATAGTCGGTACATCTACTTACTTACTTAATCCATTTCCCGTCTATATCTGTAATTATAATAGAATAATTTCCAGATTGAATCGCACACATCACTATCACTTTAAACCATAAAAACTAAATATTTGTTCATGTTCTAAAATGAATAGTATTTATTTCCTTAATTATATAATTAAGCTCATCTAACTTAAGTGTTCACTAAGGCGTATCGTTGGACGACAAATTACCTCGTAATAGAAAAAGACCTAGAACTAGAAATACTAGAATATCATGCAATATGCACAAGGGCGATTAGTGGAATGAGAATTAAACCGAATTTCAGATCTTGTTCTAAGTTCATTATACACCCCACGAGAGTATTATGTCTTTGTGCATTTGTTTGTAACTCCCAAAAGGAAGCGAGATAGACCCATTGTTAATTATACTGATCGACTTAGAATCACTTTTTGAATCGATTTAGCAATGTCCTTCTGTCCATCTATTGATCTTAACAAAAATTGGCACAAGTAAGTTTTGTCCAAACACAAATGTTGCTCCCAAATGTTTAACCGATTTTGGCCAAATTATACATATTATATTTCACCTATTTCGTTCAAGGTTTCAATATCTATATATATATGTATATAAAAGAGTTGCGTTACTGACTGACTGACTTATCATTGACAGGCCCCCAGACCAAACGGCTGAAGCCAGGGTCATGAAATTTTCAGGGTAGTTCCCAAATATGACGTAGACGTCGACTAAAAAAGGGTTTTACGAAATTCTTACTTTTAGGGGGTAAAATTTTTACTTTTAAGGAAGGAAAGAGACAAAAAGGGATAAAAATGGTACCAATTTAAGAATTGCAGCTAGAATCGTGAAAATCGGTATTTACATTCCTCTGACAACGTAGACTTGCAACATAAATTGATTTTTCGAAATTTGTACTTATAAGGGGTGAGCGGGACAAAAAGGGATAAAAATGGTACCAACTAAAGTATTGTAGCTAGAATCGTGAAATTTGGTATGTAAATTCCTCTGACCATATAAAAGCGAAGTAAAATTGGATTTTTCGAAAATTGTACTTTTAAGGTGCGTGCGGGACAGAAAGGGATAAAAATGGTACCAACTAAAGTATTACACCTAGAATCGTGAAATTTGGTATGCAAATTCCTCTGACCATATAAAAGCGAAGTAAAATTGGATTTTTCGAAAAATGTACTTTAAAGGGGCGTGCGGGACAAAAAGGGATACAAATGGTACCAACGAAAGTATTACACATAGAATAATGAAATTTGGTATGTAAATTCCTCTGACCATATAAAAGCGAAGTAAAATTGGATTTTTCGAAAATTGTACTTTTAAAGAGCGTGCGGGACAGAAAGGGATAAAAATGGTACCAACTAAAGTACTACACATAGAATAGTGAAATTTGGTATGTAAATTCTTCTGACCATATAAAAGGGAAGTAAAATTGGATTTTTCGAAAAGGGATACAAGTTGTACCAATTTAAGTATTGCAGCTATAGTCGTGAAATTTGGTATGTAAATTCCACTGACAACGTAGTGGCGCAAATCTAAATGGATTTTTCGAAATTTGTACTTATAAGAGGTGAGTGGGACAAAAAGGGATAAAAACTGTTCCAACCAAAGTATTGTAGCTACAATCGTGAAATTTGGAGTGTAAATTCCTATGGCAACGGATAAAAGTAGTACCAACTAAAGTATTGACAATTTAGAATCGTTAATCTAAAAGAATTTTTCGAAATTTGTACTTATAAACGGTGAGCGGGATAAAAATAGTACCAACTAAAATAGAGCAGTTAGAGCAGAAGCGCAATGTAAATGGATTTTTTTTTGAAATTTGCACTTATAGGAGGTGAGCGGGACAAAAAAGGATAAAAATGGTACCAACTAAAGTATTGCAGCTATAGTCGAGAAATTTGGAGTGTAAATTCCTCTGACAACGTAGACTTGCAACAGAAATGGATTTCTTGATTTAGTATGTAAATTCCTCTGACCACGTAGAAACGCAGTAAAATTGGACTTTCGAAATTTTAAGGGATGCGCGAGACGAAAAGGGATAACAATTGTGTACAGTCCTTTAATTACTTAAACGCGGAACATAAATGGATATTTCAAAATTTGTACTTAATACAGCGATACGTCCAGACAAGAAATAAATGTGTTACCAAATAAAATACATATTTTCAGGGAAGCAAAAACACATGTTACTTATAGTGGTTATTCAAAATGTGTACTTTTTGGGAAAGAGGTGCAAAAAGTTAAAAAGTAGCTGGCTGCATCTAGAAACATGAGATCGGTAATTTTTTGTTCAAAACTTGGTAGAATATGATAAAAATTATACATACGAAGGAGTTCAGCTAAAATAGTGCATATCGACAAGCACATTACTTTGACTGTGTGTGAGTGCTAAATAATAGGATGTTTCCAAATTACTATTTTAGTTTTATCTATATCCACCAAAAGGAAATTAAATAATTAGATAAATAAATAAATAACAGAGACGGATAAAATTAACAAATAACTTTTTCGCGTGCAAAGCAGCGGGTACTGCTACTGTACACACATATAAATGTTCTTTCCGATTTAACATTTTTTCAAACACATACATTTGCAGGAGACAAAAATCCTTCCCGTTTTCACTTTTTCACCGAATTGAATTGTATTCGAATAGAAAGTGGAGTGTATCATATAGTCGGCTCCGTCCGACTTTAACCTTTCCTTACTATACCTCGTTCATGATAAATTCCAAAGTTTTACAAATTTTCTATTGTGTAAAAGTTAAACTTAAAACCATATCAATTAGCTTGAAGATGACATTTTAGAAATTTAAATCGTCATAGTACTAAACTAAACACAAAATTCTGTGAATTAATTTAGGCAAGGCATGCACTTGCACACTAACAGAATTCATTGTAAAGTCGCACAATCGCCTGGGAAACGTTGCCTCGGCATGCAGAATGAAACACCCACACCATGATGGCATGTGTGTTTGCATTCTAACTTGCGTGGAAAAGGTTACCACTTAATGAGTTAAATTAAATTACTTATGCATATTTAAACTATTCCACAATTCTGTAAACCAACAGTTAAACAGCCGCAAACACGGAGATGCCAGGCACACACACACTCGCATGTTATCCATCCTCCTTCGACTGACTGAGTGAGTGAGTGTTGCATGCAACATACAAATTTAGTTATCTGTTCCTTCTTGGCACGCAGCATTACACCAAACAAATAATTACATTTCCGCTTCTGTTTGCCACATTCAGAACACAGCGAGAGAGAGACACACACATGCAAACGCATACGCATAGCAAATCATGGCATTTGAACATCCAAACATTAATACCAAAGCAAAACCACTTGCAGCAGCAAAGCGAGTGTGTGTGTGGCAAGGACATGCCAAATGTTGGAAGCACACCAAACACACTTGCAATCTGAATAGGTGCCACTCAGTGCACGATAGGGAACCCAGGCGCGGAGATGTCGCAAAGGCCTTCATAGGCCGGTGTAAGTCACCAGAATATTTGAGGCACAAGGATGTGGAAATTCCCTTCAAAATATTTTCAAACTAGACGTTGTAATTGGCTAAGAATTCCCTAGACAAAATTTTTATAGTTACGGAACTTTATGAGAGGATTCGTTGTATCAATGAACTCGTCATTAAAAGCGGACGAACGAAACAGTTTCGAAGTGTTTTCTGCCATCTGATCTAGCATGATTTCAAAATACCAAGAACAGGGAAGTATAGAGGGTTTTAGGATCTCACACATCTATTTCAATGTATTAAAAACTTCAAGACAAATAGAATATGCCCATGGTCGAGTTTTACATCCACCATTCCATTTTTCGGAATGGAATGGCCTTCGAGAGAGCATCTCACATGCCGCCACTGTTAACGTCAGCACTCGTATTGCAGTCGTATTCGTAGTACTTGTCTGTTTATAGGTTGTTGAGTTCATGACACAAGAGGAATCAATGCTGTAGGCAGTCAATATGAACGGAACTACGAGAGAAGATTTCCGTAAAGTAAAAATACAAAATATGCAAATGTAATTTTCTTGAAATAAAAACGAACCAAATGAAATTTTTGCAAGTCTTTGTGGATTCAGCTTCCAGATAGGATGTTTATGCTCTGTTTGGATATAGTCGGCTTGCGCCCACAATATGAATTCCAACTATGAATGCTACAATTGTATTGTGTTTGGTGTAAGTGAACGAGGGGAGCAACGCAAATGTTTACTTTCATATTTCACAAAAAAAGTAAGGAAAGGCTAAAGTTGGGCGGGGCCGACTATATAATACCCTACACCACTCCCTGCGTATATACATCGCTTTGGTTACTAAACCGAGGTATTTCATGAGAGCAATTTAATGTAGTTCATATAAATTATAAATTATACAGTATACTTTAAATTCATTTTTAGTCAAATTTAATGAGTATGGTAAATAATAAAGTAATTGATCCAATTTTCCAGTAGATATTCCGAGTAAAGTAAATATAACATGATCTGGAAAAATTGATCAACATCGAATGATAAATACAGATTACACAGCGGTAATAGGATGAATTGGATGGACATTTGAAGGGGGCCTATAACAACACTTGAAGCCTGTGCCAAAACATGCGCCTATATATTTCTCATTCACGGTAGGTATTCCTAGTTGCAACATATAATGATCTGCAAAATTTGATGAAGATCCGATGTAAGATGTAGTTTCTATAGCTGTAATTGGCCCCATTAGGGTTATACCAAAGTATGGACATATAGGCATCTCCCAAACAAGTAAGGAAAGGCTAAAGACGGACGGAGCCACTATATGATACACCCCACTTTCTATCTCATTACAATTCAATTCGGGGAGGATTTTTGAATCATGTAAATGTATGTGTTTGGCAAAATATGTTAAATCGGAAAAGACATTTGTATTGGGGTATATTGATACCTGTAACGATGTGACCCGCTTTCACCATGTATGTTTATTGGTGAAATAATAATAATATGGAAAGTTTGGCCAAAATGGGTTAAACATTCGGGAAGGACATTTGTATTGGAGCTATTTCTAAATCTGAACCGATCTTACCCACTTTCAGCATAGTTGTTTCTAGTTCAATTATAAAATGTTGTGCAAATTTTAAAGAAAATCGGGCACAGTATGTGGATTTTAGAGCGGAAAAGTCAAATCGGGACCAACATTTGTATGGGGGCTATATCTAAATCTGAACCGATCTTACTCAATTTCAGCATAGGTGTTTCTAGTTGGATTATAAGATGTTGTACCAAATGTAAAGAAAATCGGGTACAATATGTGGTTTCTAAAGTGTAAAATGTCAAATCGGGAGCGACATTTGTATGGGAGCTATATATAAATCTGAACCGATTTCCTCCAAATTTAATACCGATCGTCCTTGGTCCAAAAAAGTAACTTCTGCCAAATTTAATGTAAATCGGGCAACAATTGCGACCTGTAGAGTGCGAACAAGCTTAGATGGACAGCAGACGAACAGACGGACGGACGGACAGACAGACATCGTTAAATCGATTCAGCTGGTGATTCTAAGCCGATCCGTATACTTAAAGGTGAGTCTAGCTCATTTATATGGGGGTATATTGAAAACAGGAACGATGTGACCCGCTTTCACCATGACTGTTTATTGGTGAAATATAATATGTAAAATTTGGTCAAAATTGGTTAAACATTTCGGAGCAACATTTGTATGAGGGCTATATCTAAATCTGAACCGATCTTACCCTCTTTCATCATAGTTTTTTTAGTTGGATTATAAGATGTTGTGCAAATTTTAAAGAAAAAACGGGTACAAAATGTGGTTTCTAAAGCGGAAAAAGTGAAATAGGAAGCGACATTTGTGTAGGGGCTATATCTAAATCTGAACCGATTTTACCCAATTTCTGCATAGGTGTTTCTAGTTGGATTATAAGATTTTGTACCCAATTTAAAGAATATCGGGTACAATATGTGGTTTCTAAAGCGGAAAAAGTGAAATAGGGAGCGACATTTGTATGGGGGCTATATCTAAATCTGAACCGATCTTACCCAATTTCTGTATAGGTGTTTCTTGTTGGATTATAAGATGTTGTACCCAATTTAAAGAAAATCGGGTACAAAATGTGGTTTCTAAAGCGGAAAAAGTGAAATAGGGAGCGACATTTGTGTAGGGGCTATATCTAAATCTGAACCGATCTTACCCAATTTCTGCATAGGTGTTTCTAGTTGGATTATAAGATTTTGTACCCAATTTAAAGAATATCGGGTACAATATGTGGTTTCTAAAGCGGAAAAAGTGAAATAGGGAGCGACATTTGTATGGGGGCTATATCTAAATCTGAACCGATCTTACCCAATTTCTGTATAGGTGCTTCTTGTTGGATTATAAGATGTTGTACCCAATTTAAAGAAAATCGGGTACAAAATGTGGTTTCTAAAGCGGAAAAAGTGAAATAGGGAGCGACATTTGTGTAGGGGCTATATCTAAATCTGAACCGATCTTACCCAATTTTTGCATAGGTATTTCTAGTTGGATTATAAGATGTTGTGCCAATTTTAAAGAAAATCGGGTACAATATGTGGTTTCTGAAGCGGAAAAAGTGAAATAGGGAGCGACATTTGTATGGGGGCTATATCTAAATCTGAACCGATCTTACTCAATTTCAGCATAGTTGTTTCTAGTTGGATTATAAGATGTTGTACCAAATGTAAAGAAAATCGGGTACAATATGTGGTTTCTAAAGTGTAAAATGTCAAATCGGGAGCGACATTTGTATCGGAGCTATATCTAAATCTGAACCGATTTCCTCCAAATTCAATACCGATGGTCCTTGGCCAGAAAAAATAACTTCTGCCAAGTTTCATGACAATCGGACAACAATTGCGACCTGTAGAGTGCGAACAAGCTTAGATGGACAGCAGACGGACGGACAGACAGACATCGTTAAATCGACTCAGCTGGTGATTCTAAGCCGATCGGTATACTTAAAGGTGGGTCTAGCTCGATTATTTCTAGGTGTTACAAACATTTGGCGCGAAACTAACTTATAATACCCTAGACCACGAAGTGGTGTATGCAAAAATTGGGTAAGATCGGTTCAGATTTAGATATAGCCCCAATACAAATGTCCTATTTCACTTTTTCCGCTTTAGAAACCACATATTGTACCCGATTTTCTTTAAAATTGGCACAACATCTTATAATCCAACTAGAAATACCTATGCAAAAATTGGGTAAGATCGGTTCAGATTTAGATATAGCCCCCATACAAATGTCGCTCCCGATTTGACATTTTCCGCTCTAGAAACGACATATTGTACCCGATTTTCTTTAAAATTGGCACAACATCTTATAACCGAACAAGTAAGGAAAGGCTAAAGTCGGGCGGGGCCGACTATATAATACCCTACACAACTCCCTGTATGTACCTCGCTTTGATTACTAAACCCAGGTATTTCATGGGAGCAATTTTATGTAGTTCATATAAATTATACTATAAATTCATCTTTAGTCATATTTAACGAATATGGTTAATAATATGGTAATTGATCCAATTATCCGACAGACAAAAACAAATTATACAGTAGTAATAGGACCGACATTTCAAATGGGGCCAATAAAAACATTCTGGGACTTGTCCAAAACATGGGCTTATATATTTCTCATTCACTGCAGGTATTCCTAGTTGAAAAAATATCATGATCTGCAAAATTTGATGAAGATCCGATGTAAGATGTAGTTTCTAGAGCTGTAATAGATCAGAAAGGGCCCCATTTGGGTTATACCAAAGTATGGGCATCACCCAAACAATTCTCATTACAGTTCAATTCGGTAAAAAAGTGAAATCGGGAAGGATTTTTGAATCCTGTATGTGTTTGACAAAAAATGTTAAATCGGAAAGGACATTTATATGGGGGTATATTGAAAACAGGAACGATGTGACCCGCTTTCACCATGACTGTTTATTGGTGAAATATAATATGTAAAATTTGGTCAAAATTGGTTAAACATTTCGGAGCAACATTTGTATGAGGGCTATATCTAAATCTGAACCGATCTTACCCTCTTTCATCATAGTTTTTTTAGTTGGATTATAAGATGTTGTGCAAATTTAAAAAAAAAACGGGTACAAAATGTGGTTTCTAAAGCGGAAAAAGTGAAATAGGAAGCGACATTTGTGTAGGGGCTATATCTAAATCTGAACCGATCTTACCCAATTTCTGCATAGGTGTTTCTAGTTGGATTATAAGATTTTGTACCCAATTTAAAGAATATCGGGTACAATATGTGGTTTCTAAAGCGGAAAAAGTGAAATAGGGAGCGACATTTGTATGGGGGCTATATCTAAATCTGAACCGATCTTACCCAATTTCTGTATAGGTGTTTCTTGTTGGATTATAAGATGTTGTACCCAATTTAAAGAAAATCGGGTACAAAATGTGGTTTCTAAAGCGGAAAAAGTGAAATAGGGAGCGACATTTGTGTAGGGGCTATATCTAAATCTGAACCGATCTTACCCAATTTCTGCATAGGTGTTTCTAGTTGGATTATAAGATTTTGTACCCAATTTAAAGAATATCGGGTACAATATGTGGTTTCTAAAGCGGAAAAAGTGAAATAGGGAGCGACATTTGTATGGGGGCTATATCTAAATCTGAACCGATCTTACCCAATTTCTGTATAGGTGCTTTTTGTTGGATTATAAGATGTTGTACCCAATTTAAAGAAAATCGGGTACAAAATGTGGTTTCTAAAGCGGAAAAAGTGAAATAGGGAGCGACATTTGTGTAGGGGCTATATCTAAATCTGAACCGATCTTACCCAATTTTTGCATAGGTATTTCTAGTTGGATTATAAGATGTTGTGCCAATTTTAAAGAAAATCGGGTACAATATGTGGTTTCTGAAGCGGAAAAAGTGAAATAGGGAGCGACATTTGTATGGGGGCTATATCTAAATCTGAACCGATCTTACTCAATTTCAGCATAGTTGTTTCTAGTTGGATTATAAGATGTTGTACCAAATGTAAAGAAAATCGGGTACAATATGTGGTTTCTAAAGTGTAAAATGTCAAATCGGGAGCGACATTTGTATCGGAGCTATATCTAAATCTGAACCGATTTCCTCCAAATTCAATACCGATGGTCCTTGGCCAGAAAAAATAACTTCTGCCAAGTTTCATGACAATCGGACAACAATTGCGACCTGTAGAGTGCGAACAAGCTTAGATGGACAGCAGACGGACGGACAGGCGGACAGACAGACATCGTTAAATCGACTCAGCTGGTGATTCTAAGCCGATCGGTATACTTAAAGGTGGGTCTAGCTCGATTATTTCTTGGTGTTACAAACATTTGGCGCGAAACTAACTTATAATACCCTAGACCACGAAGTGGTGTATGCAAAAATTGGGTAAGATCGGTTCAGATTTAGATATAGCCCCAATACAAATGTCGCTCCCGATTTCACTTTTTCCGCTTTAGAAACCACATATTGTACCCGATTTTCTTTAAATTTGGCACAACATTTTATAATCGAACTAGAAACACCTATGCTGAAACTGGGTAAGATCGGTTCAGATTTAGATATAGACGCAAACAAATGTCACTCCCTCCGCTCTAGAAACCACATCTTGCACCCGATTTTCTTTAAATTTGGCACAACATCTTATAATCTAACTAGAAACACCTATGCTGAAGTTGGGTATGATCGGTACAGATTTAGATATAGCCCACATACAAATGTCGCTCCCGATTTGACGTTTTCCGCTTATTTTCCACATATTGTACCCGTTTTTCTTTAAAATTGGCACAACATCTTATAATCCAACCTATGGTGAAAGTGGGTAAGATCGGTTCAGATTTGGATATCGCACTCATACAAATGTTGCTCCCGAATGTTTAACCGATTTTGGCCAAACTTTATATATATATTTTATATATTTCACCAATACACATACATGGTGAAAGCGGGTCACATCGTTCCAGGTTTCAATATACCCCCATACAAATGTCCTTTCCGATTTAACATTTTTTGTCAAACACATACATTTACAGGATGCAAAAATCCTTCCAGATTTCACTTTTTTACCAAATTGAATTGTAATGAGATAGAAAGTCCGTCCGTCTTTAGAATTTCCTTACTTGTTTGGGAGATGCCCATATGTCCATACTTTGGTATAACCCAAATGGGGTCCCATTCTGATCTATTACAGCTCTAGAAACTACATCTTACATCGGATCTTCTTCAAATTTTGAAGATCATGGTACTTTTCAACCAGGAATACCTACCGTGAATGAGAAATATATAGGCCCATGTTTTGGACCAGGCCCAAAATGTATTTATAGGCCCCCTTTTGAAATGTCGGTCCGATTCATCCTATTACTACTGTATAATTTGTATTTGTCTGTCGGATAATTGGATCAATTACCATATTATTAACCATATTCGTTAAATATGACTAAAGATTAATTTATAGTATAATTTATACTGTATAATTTATATGAACTACATAAAATTGCTCCCATGAAATAAATGGGTTTAGTAATCAAAGCGAGGTACATACGCAGGGAATGGTGTAGGGTATTATATAGTCGGCCCCGCCCGACTTTAGCCTTTCCTTACTTGTTATTCTTAACATTTAAAGTTTGAATCAAATGATACTTGTCGAATACCCAATGCTGTTTTGTTTGATTTTCCAGAAAGGGCTCGATATTATTTTCCGATATCAGCATATTTATACTGTTTGCCCAAAATATTTGATGATGTAGTATCTTTTTAGCTAGTTTATGGGGCAATCATTCTTCGTTATAATCAAAGAGAACTCGAATTACATATGTCAAGTGGGATTCCAATGTGTAAATATGTCCATTTTGAATACCAGTTTCTAGCATGAGGGCGTATGTGGGTGTAAAACTCGGTAATCTGAGAATCTTTTTAAGAAAATATATTGCCAGTTTGTCTACTTCATCGAAATATGAACAACCCTATATTTGGGATCCATAAGTTTGGATTGCTCTATATACAGCTTGGAATAGTTTCCATTTTGCCTTAATCGAAATGTTTGGTTTACTCAAGAAGCATTTCCATGTTGAATTTATACTGTTTTTTGCAGCATTATTTCTCGACTCTATGTTTTTTAAATACAAGTTTTGGTGTTAAAATCAAACCGAGGTAGCAGTATTCAGATTCAATAGTAATTACTTCCCCATTATAATACCAATTTTCATTCCGAGAAACTTTTCCGCCTTTTCTGAAAATCATTATTTTTGATTTATCTAGGTTGACCGTCATGTTCCAAAGTTTGCAATATTCTTAAAATTTTTTAATCATGCGTCGGCCAGTATTACGATGTTATCAGCGTAGAGCAAGAGACGTATGTTAAATTCTTCTACGTAAGTTCCTCCACCACTAAATTCATGCAGATCATTTAAATAAAGTGCGAACAGTAATGGTGAAAGCAGACATCCCTGTTTTACGCCATTAGTCGTGGTGAAATCATCTGACAATTAATTTCCCGTCCACACTGCGAATTTTGTTGTTTCATAAACCTTTTCAATAAATCTTACTACTTTAGTTGACAATCCAATTAACACCACGAAATAATCGAGCTAGACCCACCTTTAAGTATACGGATCGGGATTTAGATATAGCCCCCATATAAATGTCGCTCCCAATTTCACTTTTTCCGCTTTAGAAACCACATATTGTACCCGATTTTCTTTAAATTGGGTACAACATCTTATAATCCAACTAGAAACACCTATGCAGAAATTGGGTAAGATCGGTTCAGATTTAGATATAGCCCCCATACAAATGTCGCTCCCTATTTCACTTTTTCCGGATTCAAAAATCCTTCCCGATTTCACTTTTTTACCGAATTGAACTGTAATGAGAATTGTTTGGGTGATGCCCATATGTCCATACTTTGGTATAACCCAAATGGGGCCCTTTCTGATCTATTACAGCTCTAGAAACTACATCTTACATCGGATCTTCATCAAATTTTGCAGATCATGATATTTTTTCAACTAGGAATACCTGCAGTGAATGAGAAATATATAAGCCCATGTTTTGGACAAGTCCCAGAATGTTTTTATTGGCCCCATTTGAAATGTCGGTCCTATTACTACTGTATAATTTGTTTTTGTCTGTCGGATAATTGGATCAATTACCATACTATTAACCATATTCGTTAAATATGGCTAAAGATAAATTTATAGTAGCTGTATAATTTATATGAACTACATAAAATGGCTCCCATGAAATACCTGGGTTTAGTAATCAAAGCGAGGTACATACAGGGAGTTGTGTAGGGTATTATGTAGTCGGCCCCGCCCGACTTTAGCCTTTCCTTACTTGTTCTATTTCTATGCCAGTTTAAATGTATAATCGATGTGAGGTTAAATATATTATCCGATGTACTATAGTTCTTCCTAAAACCAGCCTGGTATTCATTTAATTTATTGAATTTTTCAGTCCATTCTGAAAGTCTTTCTTTGATTATACCCATCATTATTTTTGGCAAGCAGTTCATAAACGATATGCCTCGGTAATTATTTGGCTTTGTATTATCACCTTTCTTGAAAATTGGATAAATAATAGTTTTTTCGAAGAAGTTATCAACTTCCCCTTTATCAAACAAGTAGTTGCAATGGTTCACTATTTCTTGAAGGAGAGTGTCCGGCGTAAATTTGTAGAATTCGTATGATATACAATCCTCCCCTGGTGCCTTATTTAATTTTGCTTTCTTCAGAACATTCTTGACGTCATCCAGAGTTATTGCCTTGTCTAAATCATGGTCGCAGCAATACGTATGAGCATAATGTATGTCTGGTGATAAATGTGGTTGGTTCAGGATTTGCTCAAAGTAGCTTTTCAGGGCTTCAGTCAATATGTCTTCGTTTCGAATTTCCTTAACAACTTTCCACCAATCTTTACAGTCTCTGATATTACCTATTTTCTCTTCCATGCGAAGTTGATATTGACGTTTGGCGTTTCTTGTTATTTCTTTGTATCGTTGATTATAGAATAAATATTTGTCTTTATTTTCATCAGAACTATTATTTCTGAACCTCTTTAGCCACTTAAAGGATGCTTTTCTAGCATTGAAACAATGTAGATCAAACCATTTTTTCTGATTTATGAAATTTAAGGAGGATTGATGTGCAGTCTTAATCACATTTGCCATATCTACAAAATCACGTTGGGTTTCTTGTCTGCTGGTTTCATGTAGGTTTCGCACCTGATTATGGTATTCTAACACTTTGATATGGTTCCACTGTAATTTCGGCATTAGTGTGCTTTTCTTGTAAGACTCTTTTCTGGGCTTAAATATCAAAGATAGGATGACTGGCATATGATCAGACCAGAATTTGTTGTCAACTTTAAAAGAGCTTACGACTGATAATAGTTCCTGCGACATTGCACATATATCGTTGACTGATGTCCCAACTGTGCTCACAAACGTATAATCACCGCATTCATCGCCTTTCGTCATTCCATTTAATACTACCAACCCATAATCGTAACAGAAGTTAATAAAATCTCTACATCTTGAGTTTATTTCGCTATCCTTGGATCTGCTTTCAGGCATACCTGCAGAGAATGTTGATTTGAAAATTTCGTCTACATCCTTTTGCATCGAGCCAATTCTTATATTTAAATCTCCGATTATTATAGGATTTGCTACATCATTTTCTCTAAGGAATAATTCTAGCTTCATAAAATCTTCGTTCCAAGTATCAGCACGCATGTAAGGGAATAATATTAAAATTGATTTCATGTGTGGTGACTTTTATGTAGTTTATTTCAGAGTTATTTTCGATTTGTTTTCCATTTTTCGCAGAGACTTCTTTATTCCTATTAAACTTCCACCAATTCCCCTTCCAAATCTAGCAATTCTTGTAGCCGGTTGCCAATGCATCTCAAAATCGCCAAAGTGTTTGTAAAACTGTTCCGTTTTATCAGAATAGATGTGTGTTTCAAGCAGCGCAATAATGTCAAAGTTATTAATGTCTTATCTTATCTTATATTTCATCTAGAAAAACCCATGGTGAAAATGGGTCAGATCGGTTCAGATTTATATATAGATCCCATACAAATTTCGCTCCCGATTTGACTATTTCGGCTCTAGAAACCACGTATTGTATTGATTGTCTTCAGATTTGGCAAAACATCTTATATTTAAACTAGAAACACCTATGTTGAAAATTGGTCAGATCGGTTCAGATTTGTATATAGCTCCCATTCAAATTTCGCTCCCGATTTTACTTTTTCTACTCTAGAAACCACATATTTGAACAGATCTTCATCAAATTTGGCAAAATATCTTATACTTCCAAAAGAAACACCCATGGTGAATATAGTTCAGATCGGTTCAGATTTATATATACTTCTCTCACAAATTTCTCTCCTGATTTCAATTTTTCGACTCAATAAACCATATTTTAAAAGATCTTCTTCAAATCTTGCAAAATATTTTATATTTCAACTAGAAACACCCATGGTGAAAATGAGTCAGATCGGTTCAGATTTACATATAGCACCAATACAAATTTCGCTCCCGGATTGACTTTTTCCACCCCAGAAACCACGTATTTTCAACGAATTTCTTCAAAATTCGCATAACACGTTTACTTGAACTGAAAAAACTTATTGTGAAAGTTAGTCACTTCATGTTTGGATATAGCCCCGATACAAATATTCCTCTCGATTTACAAATTTGGTCAGGTCATATTAGACTATGATTACGGATCATACGAATTGAATTGTGTTCGGATAGAAAGTGGAGTGTATCATATAGTCGGCAACGCCCGACTTTAGCCTTTCCTTACTTGTTTTTTTATACCCTCCACCTCCAGGATGGGGGTATACTAACTTTGTCATTCCGTTTGTAACACCTTGAAATATCGACCTGAGACCCTATAAAGTATATATATTCTTGATCGTCATAAAATTCTAAGACGATCTAGCCATGTCCGTCCGTCCGTCCGTCCGTCTGTTGAAAGCACGCTAGCATTTAAACGAAAGGAGCTAGAACGTTCAAATTTGCCATAAATGCGTCTTATAGTCGTAGATCGGTTGGGATTGAAATGGGGCGAAATCGGCCCAAAGGGAAAAATTTTTCCCTCACAAGGACTAAAAATACCCATAATAATCCCTAATATTTTAGCGTATTTAAGCATGTTTTTTGAATATGTCTGTTTATATTTGCTTGATATTTGGTATGCTCATTCCTATTATAGCAAAAACGTGCTCCATAAAGTGATTCATATTTGTAGGGGGTGAAATGGGGCAAAAAAGGGATAAAAGTGGTACATATTAAACGACAACAGCTAGAAACACGGTGTGTACATTCCTCTAATTGAGTAGATACACAATATAAAAGTATTTTTTGCAAATTCGTACTTTTAAGGGGTAAAATAGGAATAGAGGGATAAAAATGGTACCAACCAAACGGCTGTACCTAGAATAATGAAAGTCGGTGTATACATTCCTCTGAGTGTGTAGACACGGAAAATACACGGATTTTTCAAAATTCGTACTTTTTGGGGTTAAAATAAAAAAGGGGATTAAAATAGTACCAATTAAATGACCGCAGTTAGAGTCAAGAAATTCGGAGTATACATTCCTCTGACTGCGTAGACACGGAAAATAGACGAATTTTTCGAAATTCGTACATTTGGGGGTTAAAATTGAAAAAGGGGATACAAATAGTACCAACCAAATGACCTCAGCTAGAGTCATGCAATTCGGAGTATACATTCCTCTGACTGCGTAGACACGGAAAATAAACAAGGGATACAATGGTACAAAGGGATAAAAATAGTACCAACTAAACGACTACAGATAGAATGATGAAATTCTAATTGCGTAGAAACGTCGCAGCTGGAATTATGGAATTCGGTGTGTACATTCCTATGCCTGCAAAGACACGCAAAATAAAAACTTTTTTTCCAAATTTGTACCTTTTCTATTATGGCAAAAATTGGTTGAATCATGAAGTTAGGTTTTTTTGCACTATGTGATAATGGATTTTCAAAATATGTACTTTTGGTATTAAAATATAATGGAAATACAACCAACTGTAGCACCCGCTATCTACCAATATTTATGGTATTTAAGCTTTTTGAGACTATAAATATAAGAATATTTATTTTTTGATTTGAAATAAATAATGGTTTGTTTTTTTTGGTTTGGTTTTTTAGTTTGCCTATATTAAAAAAATTATATTTTCCTGTAATATTACTGTACTTCTACGAAAACCGACAACCTCTGTGGAATGTAATCCATGGTGGAGGGTATATAAAGTTCGGCCCGTCCGAACTTAACTCCGTTTTTACTTGTTATACCTTTTTTCTCCATTTCACCCCCAAAATGTATGGGCCACTTATGGCGCGCCTTAACGCTATAAAAGCATTGATCTTACCAAATAACAAGTCGATACAATCTTCTCAAAATCTTCTCAAAATGTGATCAAACACTCGAAATATTAAGGACTTATTGGGGGAATTTCCAGTCTTGTGAGGGAAAAAATCGCTCCTTTGGAACTTCTGCATTCTTGAGTTTGAATACTTGCGTACTTTCTTCACACGGACGGACATTGGTACATTTTCTTTTATGACATACGGACGGAAATCGACTCACTAAATAATTCTAAGTCGTTTGATGTTTCCAAGAACAGCACAATGACATAAACATCTTATGGGCGATATAAAAATCGTAGACACCAACTTCCACCGGACCTCTCGCACATCACCACAGTACAAAAAGAGTTACTCTCGAACATCTCATGCATATGTACGAGTATGTTTGCGATGGTTGGATGCTAACAAACCAACACATCGAATGTTGCCAATCAGTTGCATTTATAGAACTACAATGAAAAGTTATGAAGAAATGGGGAGGAAAAATGAAAACAGAATAACAAATATTCGCCCGATAAGAAAACAACTACAACTTAGGAATAACTAGAGTTTGCTTTAGGAAATTGTATGTGAAAATATTCATCACAATCCTATCCTATCAACGGCGACAAGGAGAAATACAATTGCCGCCCGACTCTGTCACTTGGAACTTTAAGTTGACACCGAATAGTACTTTCATAGATTTGCATGAACTCTGTGTTGGAAATATGAGCCACATAATAAAATTAGTATCCATATTGAGTGAAGATGTTAATGAAGAACACGGAACTTGGAAAATATAGATACTTGTGTTCTATACTCTCACCCCAGGCTAGGAGGTTATACATCATTTGATATGAACAAAGACAGTCGCGCACCAAAGAAATGACTTACGACGCATGTAACCAATACTTTCTTTCTATACATCCGCTCAAACCTTGTTCAAAAGATTAAGATTGTCCAGTTCTTTCTGTTTCTTCCCGCACAAAGAACCAATCTCCACGAGTAATTGTCACGTGTACATTAAATCTACTCATTTTGTGTGGAGACAAGAAAAGTAAAAAAACAAGTAAGGAAAGGCTAAATCGGACGGGGCCGACTATATAATACCCTACACCACTCCCTGCGTATATATCTCGCTGTGATTACTAAACCCAGGTATTTCATGGGAGCAATTTTATGTAGTTCATATAAATTATGCAGTTACTATCAATTCATCTTTAGTCAAATTTAATGAATTTAATTTAATGGTAAATAATAAAGTAATTGATCCAATTTTCCAGCAGATATTCCGAGTAAAGTAAATATAACATGATATGGAAAAAATGGCAAAGGTCCAATGATAAATACAGATTATAAAGCAGTAATAGGATGAATCGGACGGACATTTGAAAGGGACCTATAACAACACTTGAGGCCTGTGCAAAAACATGCGCCAATATATTTCTCATTCACGGTAGGTATTCCTAGTTGAAACATATAATGATCTGCAAAATTTGATGAAGATCCGATTTAAGATGTAGTTTCAAGTGCTGGAATAGAGAAGAATGGGCCCCCACTTGGGTTATACCAAAGTATGGACATATGGACATCTCCCCAACAAGAATGGAAAGGCTAAAGACGGACGGAGCCGACTATATGATACTCCCCACTTTCTATCTCACTACAATTCAATTTGGTAAAAAGTGAAATCGGGAAGGATTTTTGAATCCTGTAAATTTATGTGTTTGACAAAAAATGTTAAATCGGAAATGACATTTGTATGGGGTTATATTGAAACCTGGAACGATGTGACCCGCTTTCACAATGTATGTTTATTGGTGAAATATAATATGTAAATTTTGGCTAAAATCGGTTAAAGATACGGGAGCATCATTTGTATTGGGGCAATATCTAAATCTGAACCGATCTTACCCAATTTCATTTGTATTGGGGCTATATCTAAATCTGAACCGGTATTACCCACTTTCAGCATTGGTGTTTCTAGTTCGATTATAAAATGTTGAGCCTATTTTAAAGAAATTCGGGAACAATATGCGGTTTCTAAAGCGGAAAAAGTTAAATCGGGAGCGACATTTGTATGGGAACTATATCTAAATCTGAACCGATCTTACCCACCTTCACCATAGATGTTTCTAGTTCGATTACAAAATGTTCTGCCAATTTTAAAGAAAATCGGGAACAATATGCGGTTTCTAAAGCGGAAAAAGTTAAATCGGGAGCGACATTTGTATGGGAACTATATCTAAATCTGAACAGATCTTACCCAATTTCACCATAGGTATTTTTAGTTTGATTATAAGATGTTGTGCCAATTCTAGAGCGAAAAAAGTCAAATCGGGAGCGACATTAGTATGGGGGCTATATCTAAATCTGAACCGATCTTACCCACTTTCACCATAGGTGTTTTTAGTTGGATTATAAGATGTTGTGCCATTTTTAAAGAAAATCGGGTACAATATGTGGTTTCTAGAGCGGAAAAAGTGTAATAGGGAGCAACATTTGTATGGGGACTACATCTAAATCTGAACCGATCTTACCCACATTCACCATAGGTGTTTTTAGTTAGATTATAAGATGTTGTGCCAATTTTAAAGAAAATCGGGGAAAAGTCAAATCGGGAGCGACATTTGTATGGGAACTATATCTAAATCTGAACAGATCTTACCCAATTTCACCATAGGTATTTTTATTTTGATTATAAGATGTTGTGCCAATTCTAGAGCGAAAAAAGTCAAATCGAGAGCGACATTAGTATGGGGCTATATCTAAATCTGAACCGATCTTAACCACTTCCACCATAGGTGTTTTTAGTTGGATTATAAGATGTTGTGCCATTTTTAAAGCAAATCGGGTACAATATGTGGTTTCTAGAGCGGAAAAAGTGAAATAGGGAGCAACATTTGTATGGGGACTACATCTAAATCTGAACCGATCTTACCCACCTTCACCATAGATGTTTCTAGTTCGATTACAAAATTTTCTGCCAATTTTAAAGAAAATATGCGGTTTCTAAAGCGGAAAAAGTTAAATCGGGAGCGACATTTGTGTGGGAACTATATCTAAATCTGAACCGATCTTACCCAATTTCACCATAGGTATTTTTAGTTTGATTATAAGATGTTGTGCCAATTCTAGAGCGGAAAAAGTCAAATCGGGAGCGACATTTGTATGGGGGCTATATTTCGATTATATTTGGTGTTACAAACATTTGGCGGAAAAATAACTTATAATACCCTAGTCCACGAAGTGGTGTAGGGTATAATTACCCATCCGAAAAACAGTATATTTCCAACTACATCCAGTGGCGAGCTAAACCACTTTCAAACTACTTCTAAATATAGTGTTTTGGTAGGAACGGCTCAATGTTTGCAACCAACCTCATATTAGCATCGGAGTCTTTATAAGCTCAACTTTCGTTCAACCCGGTGCCATGGCAAGACCCCTAACGGTCACAAACCCAAAACGATTTTAGGAGTTATGCCCGCAAAACCCCTGTTTTCAGTATTGAAACTGAATATAAGGATGTAATATTTTTAAGGATAATATGGGACACAAACGGATAAACATCGAATCTTCGTCCTGACTAAACGGCAGTAGCTAGAAACATAAAATTAGGTGTGTGTCTTCCCCTTACCATACAGACACAGTAACAAATATATAATAATAAATTTAAGTATTGCAGCTACAGTCGTACATTCCTCTGACAACGTAGTCTCGCAATCAAAATGGATTTTTCGAAATTTGTACGCTTAGGGGAAAAACGGGATAAAAATTGTACCAAACAAAACAACTAAAATCGTGAAATTAAGCGCAATATAAATGGATTTCTCGAAATTTGTACTTTTAAGGGGCGAGCAGGAAAAAAAGGGATAAAAATGGTACCAACTGAAGTATTAAAGATAGAATCGAAAAATTCGTTATATAAACACTTCTGATCACGTAGAAGTGGGACAAAAAGGGATAAAAATAGTACCAACTAAAGTATTACAGCTAGTATCGTAAAATTCGGCGTATAAACTCCTCTGAAAACGCAGAAGCGCAGCTTTAATGGATTTTTTTTTTAAATTTGGCTACCCCAGCTTACCGGCGAAAAGGGGAAAAATCCAAGGTATTACAGCTAGAATCGTAAAATTCGGCGAATAAACTACTCTGAAAAAATTGGCTCTCTCAATTGGCTCTCTCAGCTTCCCAGGCCAAAAGAAACAACATGTAAGGAAAGGCTAAAGTCGGGCGGGGCCGACTTCATGATACACTCAACTTTCTATCCGAATACAATTCAACTCGGTAAAAAAGTGAAAACTGGAAGGCTTTTTGTATGTTCCCTAATCATAGTCTAATATGACCTGGTCCAATTTGTCAAATCGAAAAGAATATTTGTATCGGGGCTATATCCAAACATGGAATAAAGAGACTAACTTTAAAAATAAGTTCTTCCAGTCAGAAATATAACGTGTTATGCTCAGTTCGAAGAAATTCGGTGAAAATTCGTGGTTTCTGGGGCGGAAAAAGTCTATCTGGGAGCGATATTTGTATTCCAGCTATGTAAATCTGAATCAATGTGACCCATTTTCACTATGGATGTTTCTAGTTGAAAAATAAGATATTTTGAAAGATTTGAAGAAGATCTCTTAAAATATGTGGTTTATAGAGTGGGGAAAAGTGAAATCGGGAATGAAATTTGTGAGCTATATATAAAGCTATATATAAATCTGAACCGATCTGACCCATTTGCACCATGGCTGTTTATAGAACAAATATATGATATTTCGCCTAATTTGAAGAGGATCTGTTAAAATATGTGGTTTCTAGAGCGGAAAAAGTCAAATCGGGAGCGAAGTTTGTATGGGAGCTATATCTGAACCGATCTAACACATTTTTACCACAGGTGTTTCTAGTTCAAATATAAGATGTTTTGCCAATTTTGAAGAAAATCTGTTAAAATATGTGGTATCTAGAGTGAAAAGAGTCAAATCGAGTGAATTCGTCAAATCGGGAGTGAAATTCGTATGGGGGCTACATCTAAATCTGAACCGATTTTCTTCAAATAAATAAATAGCGTTCCTCCTTATCCTGAAAATCTTCGTTGTGCAAAGTTTCATTTGGTTCTGTCTGCAATTGCGACCTGTATCGTGATTACAAGAATAGATGGACGGACAGACAGATAGACGGACATTGCTAAATCTATTCAAAAAGTGATTCTAAGTCGATCGGTATAAAAATGGGTCTATCTCTCTTCCTTTTTGGTGTTACAAACAAATGCACAAAGACATAATACTTTCGTGGAGTGTATAAAAATGGTACCAAAATGTTGTAGCTGAAATAGCAAAAGTGTTTTTCCAATTTTTTTTTTCACCATATTTATGCCTCACGAAAGGTATAAAAATGATGCCAAATAAAGTACCATCCTAAATATGCAGCATCCTAAATCTAAATCCTAAATATGCGGTTTTTCAAATTGTGTACTTTTTGAGTAAAAGGAACAAAAAATTAAAAATGGCCGGTTGCATTTAGAAACATGAGGTCGAGGATGTAAAAGGGTGTAATTTGTTTGTTTGGGAGTTCTGCTAGGATTATACAATTCAGCATGCACATCCTTTTGAGTGTTATCTGTTTCAAAATTACTGTTTTAGATTTATCTAAAATTAAATAAATACTTTCCAGAAACAGAGGTGAATAAAACTGATAACAAATAACTGCCTTTAAATTACCAACCAAACAGCCAGAGCAGTGAGTGGGTGGAAATTTGATAGCAGACCGAGTTAAAATGGTCGATAAAGGTTTACTATTTATACTAAAATAAGTTAGCTTAATCTTCTTTATTACAGTTATAGATATCCCACTACGATGCACTGCACAGTGGTTCAAAATCAAAATCCATCGGCAAAAGTTCACTAACTTTTGTTCTAGTAGACATTTTTGAGTTCTGTAAAAAAACCAAAATTAATCTTATAAATCGGCCCAAAGTTGACTACTTTTTGTATTTTTCGGTTTTAAACAAAATTAAAATTTGCGTTTTGGAACTAAAAAATCTGACTTTTTACACTATATGTCTGCTAAATCAGGTATAATTTTGGATTTTGGGCATATTTCCTGAAAATGAAATCCGATTGTTATAAAATTTAGCATCATCTTTTTATCTGCCTACTTTTCAGAAGCTAGTGGGAGAAAATGAGGAAATTGCGATTTGGAATTAAAAAATCGGGCTTTTTGCACTAAATATATCCTATCCTCCAAGGATGCAATTTCGGGCGGGCAAAAGTTACCCTGAAAAAACGTGTAAACCTCTACCCTTTCCAAGTATGTATATATTTCCTTAAAGGATTTTGAAAGAAAAAAGGTGTAGGTTGGTTGGTTCAAATTCAGATATTTGTTCAAAAAGGATATTTTTTAAATATTCATTACAACCAAACTATATTCGGCACAAACATAGTTTTGGCGTCATAATAAAGCTAAGAAACCACAATTTCTAATAAAAAAAATTGAGTGGAAAATCTCTTAAAAAGTGTGAGAAACAGTTTGACAAAAAAAAAGAAATTAGGTTTTTTCAATTTTCAAAATCTGAAAATGGTGAAAATCTATAATACAAAAAAAATATTTTTTTTTGAACAAATACGTAAGAATATGTTAAAAACAAAAACATAAAAATTTTAATTTTCTTTACCGAAAAATACAAAAAGTAGTCAATTTGGGCCGATTTCTAAAATATATACGATTTCCCTATTTTTATGTTAATATATCCTTGTCTAATTTTGTTTTTTACAGAACTAAAAAAATGTCTACTAGAACTACAGTTATTGAATTTTGGCCGATGGATTTTGATTCTGAACCACTGTGCGATGGAAAAAACTTGTCAGAACATCAATCTTTAAATAATTTCATTTAGGTAGGCGAGCGTTTACCTTAGGTCAAAGTTTTACGTTGATCTAGTTTCTGGGGTTTGATATCACTTTAAAGCACACTCAAATTCTAACTCTAAAAATTATTTTTAAAATTCGCGAAAAAAATTGGCCAGATTTCTATGCTATTGATCTAATTATCCATTTTTCATCATTATAGAATTTTCCCTATATTTTATTATTTTAAGAAAAACTCGGAGTAAAAATGTTGAAGTTGGTATGTAATTTATAAAAATGCAAATATCACTAAAATAAAGTGTGATTTTTTAGCTATTATCTTTTTGGCAACACTGGTTTAAACGGCTGACGCACGTTTCGTGTTTCGTTTCACTGTCAAACATCTTCAGTTTGGTGTATAATTTAACCATGATTCGTCTTACAAACGAACAACGCTTGCAAATTATTGAATTTTATTATCAAAATGCGTGCTCTGTTAGGAAAGTTCATCGCGCGCTTCTTCCATTTTATGGTCAGTTTAATCGACCCATTGAAGCGGCTATTCGGGCTATTGTGACTAAATTTCGCACCAAATTTACATTGTTGGACATTAAACCACCAACACGCTTACGTAGAGTGCGAACTGAAGAAAAATGGCAGCTGGGATCGGCCGGTGTTAATGATGACCATCAATTATCGATTCGTCGCAGCAATTGGGCCTCTGTTACTCAAAAACGTGGAAAAGCCAAAATTGGACTAAGCGGAATGACCATTTGAGGAGCAGTCAAGGGAGTGAAATGGGGCAAAAAAGGGATAAAAATGGTACACATTAAACGACAACAGGTAGAAACACGATTCCTCGTACTTTTAAGTGGTAAAATGGGAATAGAGGGATAAAAATGGTACCAACCAAACGGCTGTACCTAGAATAATGAAATTCGGTTTATACATTCCTCTGATTGCATAGACAAGTAAAATACACGGATTTTTCAAAATTCGTACTTTTGGGGGTCAAAATAGAAAAAGGGGATAAAAATAGTACCAACCAAATGACCGCTAGAGTCATGAAATTCGGTCTATACATTACTTTGACTACGTAGACATGCAAAATAAAAGTTTTTTTCAAATTCGTACTTTCAAGGGATACAATGGGTACGGAGGGATAAAAATGGTACCAATCAAACGGTTACACCTGGTGTATACATTCCTCTGATTGCGTAGACACTTACAATAAACAGATTTTTCCAAATTCGTACTTTTTGGGGTTAAAATGATAAAAGGGGTTAAAAATAGTACTAATCAAATGACCGGAGCTAGAGTCATGAAATTCGGAGTATACATTCCTTTGACTGCGTAGACACGGAAAATAGACGATTTTTTCAAAATTTGGGGTTAAAATGGAAAAAGGGGATACGAATAGTACCAACCAAATGACCGCAGCTAGAATCATGCAATTCGGAGTATTCATTCCTCTGACTGCGTAGACACGGAAAATAAACGGATTTTTCGTACTTTCAAGGGATACAATGGCACAGAGGGATAAAAATTGTAACAACTAAACAACTACAGCTAGAATGGTGAAATTCTAATAGCGTAGAAACGTCAAGGGGGTAAAAATGGTACCAACCAAATGGGCGCAGCTGGAATCATGGAATTCGGTGTATACATTCCTCTGACTGCATAGACACGCAAAATAAAAAGTTTTTTCCCAAATTCGTACCTTTTCTTTTACGGCAAAAATTGGTTGAAGTTAGGTTATTTTGCACTATGTACGTCTGATAATGGATTTTCAAAATTTGTACTTTTGGAATTAAAATAGAATGGAAATACAACCAACTGTAGCACCCACTATCTACCAATATTTATGGTATTTAAGCTTTTTGAAAATATAAATATAAGAATATTTATTTTTTGATTTGAAATAAATAATGGTTGGAAATAATTAAAATAAATTTATTTATAAAATTATTTTTTAATATTTGTATTTCTTTGGTTTGGCTATTTATTTATATTTATATTTTCCTGTAATATTACTGCACTTCTACGAAAACCGACAACCTCTGTGGAATGCAATCCATGGTGGAGGGTGTATAAAGTTCGGCTTGGCCGAACTTAACGGCGTTTTTACTTGTTTTTTTTTAACTTTCCTATAGCTTTTAAAAATCACCCTTTAATAAAAATGTGCCCTTTACACATGTTGCAACTTTATGATATGATTATATAAATATATTTATTAATTTATTACACATTCAATACAATTCTTATTAAATTTGATATGTTTGCAAGAGATAACAATTCTAAAAATACTGCAATGATTTTATTTTCAGACAAAGCAATTAAATTAAAAGTTGCTTCACCCTGCTCCACTACGTTCTATTGACCTTATGCGAACTACAGATTAAAAATCAATTTAGATTTCAATTATATTCAATTGTTGGCCATAATTTTGCCAACATTTTATTTCGTTTTATGAAATTCAACAGCAGCACATCGACATTTTACAAAAATGAACTGACTGCTGTGCGATTGCGAACCAAACAAATGCATCAGATAATATTTTATCAGATCAAATATTATATTGCATCAATCGTATCAAATGACGTTTTTATTCGGAAAGACCAAAAACAATTTATTTCATTCTTGGTAAATATTCTCTAACAATTTCCTGTTGTTGTTTGTTTTATTATTTTTTTTTTTAATTATTACACATACACTCTAAACTAAAAACAATAGTGATGAAAACTCACAGACATAGCCTAGCACATGTTAGTGTGTTAAAAACCGAATCATACTAAAGTGTTGTCACAGGCATTCGATTATAATATGTTGACTTATCGGGTATTTTAATAGATTCAGTCGCATCTTATATTCGAGTCGCCGTGGAGTGTATACATTTCATTTATTATTAAGGTCCAAGCCCACTATATGTATGTGTGAGTAGTGTTAAATTTGGCACAAATTTATAGAGCTTGCAAAAATCTATCTTGTCAAGTTTGTTTCAGTTCGGACAACAATTAAAACTTGTACTTAGTGTTTGAATACTCTACACAACAACAATTTTGTCGAAGGATCATGTCTAACATTTTCTGATATATTTTGGCTTTCTAAACACGAAAATTATATTAAAAAAATTATGGTACTTTTTTTAATTTTTTAATAAAATTCCAATTTTTGGCGAAAGTGCCTTAAATATTTGTACTCTAATTTTGGGAATATAAGTCCAATAACACCCGGTTATATGTTAAATTAAAGGTACTCATGATGGCTATAAATATTGTGAATTATACGTTCAAATAGAAATAGTAGTTCGGGAACAGTATTCAAAAATTTGAAGAATTTTTTTTCGAAAAAAACGAAAAATCATAAAAAATAAAAAATGCGTTAAAAATTATTTTGTTTTGTTTCTTAATAGCCCGCATTTTAAAGCAAAACATGAAAGGAAAGGCTAAAGTCGGGAGGAGCCGACTATATAATACCTTACACCACTCTCTGCTTATATACCTCGCTTTGAATACTAAACACGGGTGTTTCATGAGAGCAATTTAGTGTAGTTCATATAAATTATTAAATGAATTTATAGTACATTTTTAATCAAATTTAACGAATATGGTAAACAATATGGTAATTGGTCCAAATACAGATTATACAGCGGTAATAGGATGAATTGGACGGACTTTTGAAAGGGGCCTATAACAAAACTTGGGGCCTTTTCTTTCTCTTTCAAGGTAGGTATTCCTAGTTGAAATATATCATTATCTCCAAAATTTGATCAAGATCAGATATAATATGTAGTTTCTAGAGCTGTTATAGAGTAGAATGGGGACCCCATTTGGGTTCGGTAGTATTTGACTTTCATATTATATATTCTTAGTTGAAATATAATAAAATCTGCAAAATTTGAAAAACTTCCGATGTAAAATGTGGGTCATAGAGGGTAATAATAAAAATGGGGCCCACTTGAAAGGGCGCTACATTAAAAAGAGGGCCCATATATATCGCTCAAAGTAGGTATTCTTAGTTGAAATATAAAATGATCTGCAAAATTGTATCGACTTCCAATGCAGGATGTGGGTTCTTGAGCTATAATAGAGTAGAAATTGGGCACCATTTGTATGGCGGTTATACCAAAATATGGACCCATATATTTGACTTTCATAGTGTGCATTTTTAGTTGAAAAATTAAATAATCTGCAAAATTTGAAAAGTAAAAAATGGGTCGTAGAGGGGTAATAATAAAAATGGGTAAGGGCACTACATTAAAAAGTGGGCCCTTACAGATCACTTTCAAACCAGGTATTCTTTATTAAAATATAACATGATCTGCAAAATGTTATCAAGATCCAATGTAAGATGTGGGTTCTAGAGCGATAATAGTGTAAACTGGGGCCCCATTTGTATGGGGGCTAAGCCAAAGATTGACCCATATAGCTGGCTGTGTTTCTAATCTAAATGTATCATTGTATGCGAAATTTTATCAAGATCCGATGTAAAATGTGCATTTTACAGCATTAATATTGTAATTCGGAGGTACATTTGTATGGGAGCTATATAAAACCATGGACACAAGTCCATTTTCCCGCTAGCTGTTTGTAGTTCAAAATGAACACGATCCTGAAAATTTGGGCATGATCCCATGCAAAATGTTTAAATGTGTAAATTCTAGAGCAGTAATAATGTAAATTATAGGGATATTTGTATGGAGGCTATATCTAAATCTGAACCGATTTCCTCCAAATTCAATACCGATCGTTCTTGGCCAAAAAAAAAACTTCTGCCAAATTTCATGAAAATCGGACTACAATTGCGACCTAAAGAGTGCGAACAAGCTTAGATGGAAAGCAGACGGACGGACAGACAGACAGAAATCGATTCAGCTGGTGTTTCTAAGCCGATCCGTATACTTAAAGGTGGATATAGCTTGATTATTTTTTTGGTGTTACAAACATTTGGCGCGAAACTAACTTATAATACCCTAGTCCACGAAGTGGTGTAGGGTATAACATAAAAATTTAGATATAGCCCCCATACGAATTTCACTCCCGATTTAACACTTTTCACTCTGAATACCACATATTACAACAGATTTTCTTCAAAATTGGCAAAACATCTTATATTTCAAATAGAAACACTTGTGGTAAAAATGTGTTAGATCGGTTCAGATTTATATATAGTTCCCATACAAATTTCGCTCCCGATTTAACTTTTTCCGCCCCAGAAACCACGAATTTTCACCGAATTTCTTCAAAGTGAGCATAACACCTTTTATTTGAACTGGAAGAACTTATTGTGTTAGTCACATTTTTCCATGTTTGGATATAGCCCCGATACAAATATTCTTATCGATTTGACAAATCGAACCAGGTCGTATTAGCCTATGATTAGGAAACATACAAAAATTCTTCCCGTTTTCAATTGTTGTTAGAACTCAATGAAACTTTGCACAACGAAGTTTTATGGGATAAGGACAAACGCTATTTAATTTGAAGCAAATCGGTTCAGATTTAGATATAGCTCCCATACAAATGTTGCTTCCGATTTTACTTTTTCCGCTCTATAAACCACATATTTCAACATATTTTCCTACAATTTGGCAGCACGCCGTATATTTGAACTAGAAACTGCTCTGGTAAAAATAGGATAGATCGGTTCAGATTTATATATAGCTCCCATACAAATGTCTCCTCCAATTTGACTCTTTCCGCTGTAGAAACCACAAACTTTGACAGATTTCCTTTAAATTTGGCAAAACAGCTTATATTTCAACTAAAAACAGCTCTGGTAAAAATAGGATAGATCGGTTCAGATGTATATATAGCTCCCATACAAATGTCTCGTCCGATTTGACTCTTTCCGCTCTAGAAACCACAAACTGAAAGATTTTCTTCAAATTTGGCAAAATAGCTTATATTTCAACTAAAAACAGGTCTGGTGCAAATGGGTCAGATGAGTTCAGATATATATATATATATATATATATAGCTCCATTACAAATTTCACTACTGAATTGATTATTTCCGCTCTAGAAATAGCATTTTTGAACAGATTTTCTTCTAATTCGGCACATCAGCTAATGTTTCAAATTGAAATTACTATAGCGAAAGTGGGTCACATCGGTTCAGATTATATATAGCTCCCAATTTGATTCTTTCCGCTCTAGAAACCACATATTCAACACTCCATAAAATTTGGGAAAGCGTCTAATATTTCAACTAGAAAACCTTTGCTAAACATGGGTCAGATCGGTTCAGATTTGTATATAGCTGCCATTAAAAGTTTGTGTTCAAATTTTCTTACAAATACAGATAGAAGAGTATTCTCCCGTTATAGCTGCATCGTATTTAACCCGGTTCAAATGTAATGAAAAAGGTCATATCTTACACCATAGGGTATAATGGCTAAGTGTAGAGTATCATATAGTCGGTCACGCCCGACTTTAACCTTCCTTACTTGTTTTATGTTGGAGTTGGCACGAGCATAGGCGTAGGAATGGATAGTCCCTCCAGATATTTCAGCAATTTTTTTTTTAATTTATCAATCCCAATATTAGGGACGTTTGCATATAAAAACTTATTGTACAACTAGATAGCAAATACAAAGTGAATCCTTTAGGAATCATGACCAATCTAACATCACCACATAAATTGTTTTAAGACAGACAATTACTGTAAGATTTGCAATCAATTTGGAAGTACGCTTCCTAGCATTGGTAGGTCTGTAAGTAGAGATTCTGTACATAAATTTACTCTGTTTTTTATTTTCGCCAAGAAGATGCAAACTGTTACAATATTTGGACAGTCTTATAATGGTGAAAATGTAATATCGGTCTTCAAGAATATATTTCAAATGAAATTAAAGAAAAAATCCACACACAAATTACATTTGGTAATTGTCGAATAATGTTCAAACATAAAATCCGCATTGATATTTTTCAATGCTGTGTTGCATATTTGTTTTTTTCTAAACGTAACATCATAGGAATACGTTTACCAACATTGGCCAACAAAAATGACATTCCCTTAGAGCTTCTACGAATCTAAAAAGAGAAAGACAAAGGACATTTAACAAATATTTATTGTTTGATTCAACAGTTGGTAAAAGCCAAAATGTAGATTAACCTGATGATTAACCTGATGATTATTTATGATAAACAAATACAATTATTTATCCTACAACAGTGGTAATAATTTTTTGTCATTGTCATTTTCTCATAAAATAAATTTGAATACGAAAGTTGTGGGAGGCTATAACATATATAATCTATTGCTACGCCCATGGGCATCAGTACTTCAGTTTTCTACCTTTGACCAAATGGTTGTAAACTAGCGCTATGTCAGACTTTAGCGTTGTCTTGTCTTTTGGGACAAATTGGTACTTTACAGCTGGCTGTAATCTAAGACGAACTTCTCCTTTGGTTTACCGATACCTAAGATCTTACAGTCTCCAAATATTACACAAAACAATATCTGCGATATATTGTCTCAACAATTCTATATCTATATGTACAATATCGCGTCCAAAATTGAAAACAAACTTTTATATCCTTTTATATATCACTAGTATTACAGATATGCATATTTTGTTTATTTATAGACGTTTGTGTTGATTTTTCATTCATATCCCCGTTTATATCAATATGTTGTACATTTTACGAGTATTATATCAATAAATAAAGCAAGGAAAAACTTAACAAAGAAATAATAAAATAAAAAAAATTTAAAACAATTAAATATATCTTAGCCTTTTGTAACCTTTATCACAATACGTAATATAAATAACAATTGAATTTAACATTAATATTTGTATTTGTGTTTAGATCTAAATCAAATAATTTTAATAAATTTCTCCCGTATTGAAACAAATTGTATTCAAAATTTTATACTAAATAGGATAGTATCGCCTTTAACGACAAGCGGTTAAAACATTAAAACACATTAAACATATTAAAACATAATTTCGCCGGTATGCAATAGTTTAATATACTTCTTGCAGTATTTCTCAATTCTAGTCTATATCTATAGACGACGACTAGTCCACTATATAAATAATTTTTGTCACCGCCCCCATCAGAGGACGATGTATTTAAAAAAATTAAACATAAATTTAAAGTCTCTGTCTCACAACTACATCCACAACTGTGTAGCATGTTTTATGGATGGAAACAACACAAGATCCAATTAATTTTTTTAAACAATAATGTCTGAAAAAGTAAATACAACAATAATTTCAATATAATGGCATTGTTTGTTTAATTAAAAGTATACATAAATATATATGTAGTATATCTTTTTCGTGCATCTGAAAATTTCTATTCAAAGGCTGTTAAAATAAACAACAACAACACAAATGACAGTTACCACTAGTATTTTGCAAAAAATATATATGGAACAAGGGATAAATACATAAGGATGGCTCATCATACTAACTTTGAAATATACATTCGATTATAAATCCATAAATTATGACCACACAGACAGTCCAAAAACTGATATTATTGTGATATTATTTTTCTGGTAGGTATTGTCGAGTAGAACAAGAGCGGCATTAGAAATTTGTCACACAAATAATAAAATTATTTTATAAGGCAAAGCTTCCAATATGTTTATACTATAGGGTGAGCCATTTAACATTTTAAATTAGAATCGGCCATCAATAGTAGGCATCGGCATCTCAATAGTAGTGTCAATACTTAACCCCTCGTGCTATCTGGTTTAACTTTAAATTTCTTGTTTTACCAGAAGAATCTACGAAATAAAAGGTGAAAATATTCTTAATGAAGAATTTATTTTACATATGAAACCATTAAGGAATGGTCTAAAAATAGGGAAAACATTAAAATTGTTCACCTGGAAACTTTCGAGAGAAATCTAAGAGGAATAGAAATATGTATATCCTACGGTATATTTAAATGGCCTTCTGTAAGAACTAAAGACTGGACTATTTCAATGTTTAAATTTTTTATGAATTTATTTAATTAATATTATTTTTTATAACGTTTCTATTACTTTTACAGTTTAGAATATTTCCCCCCATTGCTGTTAAATATTTTCGTCTCTAGACGAATGAATCTTCTAAATTAAAGACGTTCTCAGCCATACGAGTTATTGTTGTCAGGCACTTGTGCCTATGATTTAAATGTCCAATTTTATGACGCCTTCAATTCTGACAATTAGTCTAGAATAAAATATTTGACAAACACATTCGCTTTTAATTTGTAATATGTCAGTATTTTTAAAAAGCACATCCGTTACTAAATACTGTTATTTGAAACCATATTGGACATTTATTTTAAATTCCCGAAAATGAAAATTTTCATTCCCGCGAAATGAAAAAAGTCCGGGAAACCCCAAAACCTAGTCTATACGTTCAGATGAATGTATACAACGAATTATATGATTTTAGTTTCTACGGCAATTTGGTTGGTACCATTTTTATCCCCATTTTCTATTTTGCCTCTTTAAAAGAATGACTTTCGAAAATCTCTTTAATTTACGTATCTATGCAATTAGGGGGATGTACACACCGACAACACATCCTAGCTGTAGCCGTCTAGTTGGTACCGTTTGTATCCTTCTGTTCCCATTTCATCATTTGAATGTACGAATTTAGAAAAACTTTTTTTTTAGTTTTTTCGTTTATATTTTTTTTGGTCTGTAATTAGGGTTTGCATCCCGGGATTTTCCTCGGGAAAATTCCCGGGAATTCACATATTTTTCATTTCCCGTATCCCGGGAAATTCGTACGGGAATCCCGCGGGAATTCGATAGAAATTTTTACATATTTCTTCGCATATTTTTCCATCATTTCCACAATAAAAATGTTGTACAATAATTTAGCTCATATCGGTTTTAATTTGGTATGTTAAATATTGCAGTTCGATGACAAATACGTTCGGATATTCATCCAAAATTCACTTTTTCGGTGTTTGGCTGTCAAACTCCATATGAAAAAAATTTAAAAACCCAGAAAAATGAGGTCAGTCGTTTGAAAATATTTTAATCAATGCTATAGAAAACGCAAGTAACAATATTGTATTAAAAAGTCAAGATGGCTGTCTAAAAAAGAATTTATAGTTTCCAAAATGACAGGACAAAGAACAGACAACTTAAACATTTTATTTAATGCACTACTGACTACATCTGTTGAATGTGAACAATCGTTCTCCATCGCGTTCACATTTTCCAATAAAATAAGAAATATCTGATGACGTCATAAATGCATTGTATGCTCTTAAATTTCACTTTCAAATTTTGACTGCAAACATTTAATTAATTTTGAAACTTGAAAAGATGTTAGAGTTGAATTCTGTAACAGGTCCGTTTTGAAATACATTTTTAAAAGAATCACACACATCCCACCATAATAAAATGTAAATGTTTCATTGGAAAATATATGTTTAACTCATGGTAAACGATATATTGACGATTTCCCGTGCTGTCCCGGGATCTCGGGAAATTGAAAAAATAATTCCCGTTTCCCCGGAAATAAAATGTACGGGAAAATGCAAACCCTATCTGTAATCAATATTTGATTTGAACTGGGATATTGTCCTGGCTCAAGTTTAGTTACTTATTTTTATACACTCCACGAGAGTATTATGTCTTTGTGCATTTGTTTGTAACACCCAAAAGGAAGGGAGACAGACCCATTGTTAATTATACCGATCGGTTTAGAATCACTTTCTGAGTCGATTTAGCAATGTCCGTCTGTCCATCTATTGTTGTAATCACGATACAGGTCGCAATTGAAGCCAGAACCAAACGAAACTTTGTACAACGAAGTTTTTCGGGACAAGAACGAACGCTATTTAATTTGAAGAAAATCGGTCTAGATTTAGATATAGCCCCCATTCGAATTTCACTCCCGATTTGACCCTTTTCACTCTAGATACCACTTATTTCAACAGATTTTCTTCAAAATTGGCAAAACATCTTATAGTTCAAGTAGAAACACCTGTAGTAAAAATGTGTTAGATCGGTTCAGATTTATATATAGCTCCCATACATATTTCGATCCCAATTTAAATTTTTCCGCTCTAGAATCCACATATTTTAACAGATTTTCTTCAAAATTCGCAAAACACCTTATATTTTAAGTGGAAACACCTTTTGTAAAAATGTGTTAGATCGGTTCAGATTTATATATAGCTCCCATACAAATTTCGCTCCCAATTTGAATTTTTCCGCTCCAGAATCAACATATTTTAACAGATTTTCTTCAAAATTCGCAAAACTCCTCATATTTCAATGTGTTAGATCGGTTCAGATTTATATATAGCTCTCATACAAATTTCGTTCTCCCATAAACCGCGTATTTTCAGACAATTTCTTAAAATTGAGCATAACACGTTATACTTCAACTGGAAGAACTTATTGTGAAAGTTAGTCACTTCATTCCATGTTTGGATATAGCCCCGATACAAATATTATTCTCGATTTGACAAGTTGGACCAGGTCATATTAGCCAGTGATTAGAAAACATGAAAAATTTTCCCGTTTTCACTTTTTTCCTGAATTGAATTGTATTCCGATAGAAAGTGGAGTGTATCATATAGTCGGCCCCGCCCGACTTACTTGTTTTTAGTTATTTTTTACGCAACCAGAGGAATGTATACACCGAATTTTATGATTCTAGCTGCGGCCATTTGGTTGGTACAATTTGTATCCTCTTTTAACATTTTACGTCCCTTAAAGTACGAATTTCGAAAAATCCCTTTATTTTACGTTTCTACGCTATCAGATCAGATGTATACACCGAATTTCATCATTCTAGCTGTAGCCGTTTAGTTGGTATCATTTGTATCCCTCTGTTCCCATTGTATCCCTTGAAAGCACGAATTTGAAAAAACCTTTTTATTTTTCGTATCTATGCAGTCAGGGGAATGTATACTCCGAATTTAATGACCTTAAGTCGCGGTCATTTGGTTGGTACGATTTGTATCCCCTTTTTTAATTTTAACCCTAAAAACTACGAATTTCGAAAAAATCCCTATATTTTACGTGTCTACGCAATCAGAGGAATGTATACACCGAATTTCATTACTCTAGGTGAGGCCGTTTGGTTGGTACCATTTTTATTCCCCTATTCCCCTTTTACCCCTTAAAAGTACGAATTTCAATATGTATCTATTCAAGTTTCAAATAATGTATCTACTCGATTAGAGGAATATACACACCGAATTTCGTGTTTCTAGCTGTTGTCGTTTGATATGTACCATTTTTATCCCTTTTTGCCCCATTTCACCACCTACGAATAAAAATCACTTTATGATGCACGTTTTTGTTATAGGGGAATGCGCATACCCAATATCAAGTAAGTACGAGCAGACATATTGAAAAAAACAAGCTTAAATACTGTAATAAACCGATTTTCCGATTACTCCGTATTTCTCCTATAAAAATGGACCACACTAATGTCCATAGTATATAAATACATACATACAAGTACATGTATTTCTAAAATCAGATTGTTTGATGGCAGCAAATAGAATTCAATGAGTGTTAGTTTAAATGCAAATAGCTATAACTGTGTTTTAAAATCTTAATATTTTTAAATATTAAGAGTTTGTTTGGTTTCATGCAGCAGTGGGATTGAATAAACTCTTGTTATGTCATCTATCCTTTATGTCCTCGATTATGAACTTATGAACTGATTCAAAAAGTGATGAAATATAATATATATAATTCCCTGTAACACAGTGTAGTTCATAGAAATATCAAAGACAGCGTAAAAAATCTAAATCATCTGATCGCACTTAATGTAACTATTGATTTGAAATCTTCTGACTACAGGTTAATTTATCCACAGTTGCTTTTTGCCACCAGTATGGAACGTCAGTTTGGCAAGTTACCATCGACCTATTAGTCATCTATTCTGGGATAGTCTCTATATAAATGAAATGTAATCATCGTCGTCATCATCATCTCTTGCACAGAATCTAAAAGTGTCCTGTGTCCTTCGTTGTCAGTAATAGTTTTGTCATAAATATAAACTCCGCATATGAAATTTCCCTGGGGGGTTAATGGAATATCAATATTCCATGTGTTGATATTATTTTCATCTTCCTTTAGCATTCAGCATATTGACCACCACAATGGAAATTTATTTCAACATTCTCGAATGCAATCCTAGCCACAAATAGTTGCAAATGCAAAAAACCGTGTGTGGCGAGGATACGTTTACATATGAATGAATCCTGCTATGAACGTTGCATATGCTGACTGGAGTTCAATGGATTGTAATGAATGATTTTTCATAAGAGTGACAGAAATTTCAGTGAGTATAAATATTTCAACAGCAAATATTCCTCAATTAAATTGAGGAATATATTTCATTATATCCGATTATTATACCCTCCACCTCCAGGATGGGGGTATACTAACTTTGTCATTCCGTTTGTAACACCTTGAAATATCGACCTGAGACCCTATACAGTATATATATTCTTGATCGTCATAAAATTCTAAGACGATCTATGTCCGTCCGTCAGTCTGTCCATCTGTTGAAACAACGCTAGCATCTAAACGAAAGGAGCTAGAACGTTCAAATTTTCCATAAATGCGTCTCATAGTCGTAGATCGGTTGGGATTGAAATGGGGCGAAATCGGCCCAAAGGGACTAAAAATACCCATAATAATACCTAATATTTTAGCGTATTTAAGCATGTTTTTTGAATATGTCTGTTTATATTTGTTTGATATTTGGTATGCGTATTCCCCTTATAGCAAAAACGTGCACGATAAAGTGATTCTTATTTGTAGGGGGTGAAATGGGACAAAAAAGGTATAAAAATGGTACATATTAAACGACAACAGCTAGAAACACGAAATTCGGTGTGTACATTCCTCTAATTGAGTAGATACATTATAAAAAAGTAATTTTTCTAAATTCGTACTTTTAATAATAATAATGAAATTCGGTATATACATTCCTCTGATTGCATAGACAAGTAAAATACACGGATTTTCGTACTTTTTGGGGTTAAAATGAAAAAAGGGATAAAAAATACCAATCTAATGTCCGCAGCTAGAGTCATGAATTCGGAGTATACATTCCTCTGAGTGTGTAGACACGGAAAATAAACTGATTTTTCGAAATTCGTACTTTTTGGGGTTAAAATGAAAAAAAGGGATAAAAAATAGTGCCAATCAAATGACCGCAGCTAGAGTCATGAAATTCGGAGTATACATTCCTCTGACTGCGTAGACACCGAAAATAGACGAATTGTTCGAAATTAGTACTTTCAAGGGATGCAATGGTACAGAGGGATAGAAATAGTACCAACAAAACGCTAGACAGCTAGAATGATAAAATTCTAATTCCGTAGAAACGTCAAGGGGGTACAAATGGTACCAACCAAATGGGCGCTGCTGGAATCATGGAATTCGGTGTATACATTCCTCTGACTGCATAGACACACAAAATAAAAAGTTTTTTTTTCCAAATTCGTACTTTTTCTTTTACGGCAAAAATTGGTTGAATCATGAAGTTAGGTTATTTTTCACTATGTACGTCTGATAATGGATTTTCAAAATTTGTACTTTTGGAACTAAAATAGAATGGAAATACAACCAACTGTAGCACCCACTATCTACCAATATTTATGGCTTTGATAATACTTTTGAAAATATAAATATAAGAGTATTTATTTTTTGAATTGACGTATTGATAGCATTATCTTATAAGCGTGGTTTGAAATAATTAAAATATTATATTTATTTATAAAATTATTTTTTCAATATTTGTATTTGTTTTGGTTTGACTATATTAAAAAAATTTATATTTTCCTGTAATATTACTGCACTTCTACGAAAACCGACAACCTCTGTCGAATGCAATCCATGGTGGAGGGTATATAAAGTTCGGCCCGGCCGAACTTAACGCCGTTTTTACTTTTTTTTTTAATTGAAATGAAAATAGTTAATTATATTTTCTTTGACAAACATGAAAACAATACAAGGGAAATACATGATTTTAAGGGGTATTTTCAGGAGCGTTTAGCTCACAGACGAAATATTTTGCAAATCAGCATTAAACAAGCCAATCTTTTTTCTGCCGGGTGAGGGCATACATTTTTATATTTATTATATTATTTGTTTATGTCACACGAAAAATGGTAATAAGTAAATTGCATCATGCCTAAAACTAACACCCGCTACGTGCATATTGTATTGGCCAGAAATGTAAATTAATAAGAAAACTCAATATTGTATATATATATATATATATATATATATATATATATATATATATATATATATATATATATATATATATATATATATATATATATATCAACATATCGACGCCTCCGAACAAGAGTATGCTAAGTCTGTAAAGCGAGTTTTGCTAGAAAGGAGTTGAAAGTTTATTTTATGTAACTGAGTTAGTTATATAATTTTTGCTTATAACACTTGATTGCGATTACTACCAATATAGGTCCATGTGTTGGTATAACCCCCATACAAATGGACCCCCAATTTACGCTGTTACCATTCTAGAACCTACATCTTACATCGGATCTTGACAAAATTTTGCAGTTATATTTCTACTAAGAATAGCTACTTCGAAAGTGATTTATATGGGTTCACTTTTTAATGTATCGCCTTGCAAGCGTTCCCCAATTTTTACTATTAGCGCTCTAGAACTCACAGAAGTTTTTCAAATCTTACGAATCATGTTGAAAGTCAAATATGTGGGTGCATATTTTGCATAAGGGCCATACAAATTGGCATCCAGTTTACACTGTTACACTTGCATCGGATCTTGATCAAATTTTGCAGATTATGATATATTTCAACTAGGAATAACTACGGAGAAAGGAAGCTATATAGGCCCATGTTATGGTTGTAGGCCCCTTCAAAAGTGTCCGATCGATTTATCCTATTGCCGCTGTAAAATCTGCACTTGTCATCGGATCCTGATCAAATGTTGCAGATCATGTCATATTTAATCTCAGAATACCTACCGTAAAATTGGGTCATATGGGTTCATGTTTTCAAACAGCCCCTATACAACTGTCCCTCCAATTTGCATTATTACCGCCATGAAACTCTTATTTTAAGTCGGATCTTGAGAAATTTTTCCGGATCATGGATTATTCCACATAGGAACACCTATTGTTAAAGTGGACCATATGGGTCCCTGCATATTGCCGAATAATCATGGGTCCTTATTTTGATGTAGACCCCACTCAAATAGGCCTCCGGTACGATTTTAGACGTTCGATTTGTTAACATATAGAGTTTCGAGTTTACCGGACTTTTTTAATTTCTCGGGAAAAAGGGAATGAAACTTTTCTTCCCTTATCAAAATATGTCAAAATACAGATAGAAGCATGTTATTTGAAGCATTTTTAATAGTTATCCTTCGTAATCCTAGGGTGCGAAGTATTATATAAAATATTTTTTCGAAAAATTGTTTCCTTTGGAACTTTGTAGTCCAGTGAAGGAGCAACAGGATGAGGAAATGAAAAAACTGAAAACGCCAAGTAACTCCATTTTGCCTGCATATCATCCGGTTCAAGTGTAACGACTTTTTTATAAAATTGTCGTACGGTGTAATGGGCAAGTGTTCATAGGTACTTATGTACATTTGTCTGGAGTTATAAGTAGTTGTGTCCAACTAGACTTTACTTTATGCTTACGTACGTAGTTGAATGTGTGCAAATGATGGGACACATATGACCGAATGTTCTATCACTTTTATAGTTTTATTGCTCTGCCCTGGGATTTACCAGATTTACACTATCTAAAGATCCATATGAAAACGTGTGAGTGAATGAACTGATGACAAGCTAAGGCAATCAAAATGACTGTAATGGGAATAACATAGTTATTACTTACTACTAATACTCATTCAAGTTTGAGCAGAAATGTCCTTTTTCATGATGTTTTTTCGGAAGAGATTTTTCGAAATGCATACTTTTAAAAGATAACAAATAACCAGTAAGGAAAGGCTAAAGTCGGGCGGGGCCGACAATATGATACACTCCACTTTCTATCAGAATACAATTCAATTCGAAAAAAAAGAAAACGGGAAGAATTTTTGTATGTTTCCTAATCATAGGATAATATGTCCTGGTTCAATTTGTCAAATAGAGAAGAATATTTGTATCAGGGCTATATCCAAACATGGAATGAAGTGACCCATTTCACAATAGGTTCTTCCAGTTCTCAATTTGAAGTAATTCGATGAAAATACGTGGTTTCTGGGGCGGATAAATCAAGCCGGGAGCGAAATTTGTTAAAATATGTGGTTTCTGGAGCGGCATAACTCACATCGGGAGTGAAATTCGTATGTGGGCTATATCTAAATCTGAACCGATCTTGTGCAAAGTTTCATTTGGTTCTGGCTACAATTGCGACCTGTACTTTGATTACAAAAATAGATGGACAGACGGACGGACATTGTTAAATCGATTCAAAAAGTGATTCTAAGTCGATCGGTATAATTAACAATGGGTCTATCTCGCTTCCTTTTGGGTGTTACAAACAAATGCACAAAGACATAATACTCTCGTGGAGTGTATAAAAATCCATAATGTTCGGCCGGCCCGAATGCACTCCAGGGAGTGCATTCCATTGTATTTGTTTACAATTTTAAAATAGTGATGCTTCATTATTATTGTATTTATAGTAGTCTACTATATATAAATACAAAATTTCAACTGTAATCAAGAAATTATCATGAAGCAATTATTTTCGAAAATGTGTCCTAAATATTTTTTTATACCCTACACCACTTCGTGGACTAGGGTGTTTGTAACACTAAGAAATAATCGAGGTAGACCCACCTTTAAATATACCGATCGGCTTAGAATCACCAGCTGAGTCGATTTAACGATGTATGTCTGTCAGTCCGTCCGTCCGTCTGCTGTCCATCTAAGCTTGTTCGCACTCTACAGGTCGCAATTGTTGTCCGATTGTCATGAAACTTGGCAGAAGTTATTTTTTCTGGCCAAGGGCCATCGGTCTTGAGTTTGGAGGAAATCGGTTCAGATTTAGATATAGCCCCCATACAAATGTGGTTTCCGATTTGACTTTTTCCGCCCTATAAATCATATATAGTACCCGATTTTCTTCAAATTTGGCTTAACACCTTATCATCAAACTAGAAATACCTGTGGCGAAATCGGGTTAGATCGGTTAAGATTTAGAAATAGCCCCCATACAAATGTCGCTCCCGATTTCACTTTTTCCGCTTTAGAAACGAAATCTTTAAAAATGGCACAACATTTTATAATAGAACTAGAAACACCTATGCTGAAAGTGGGTGGGATCGGTTCAGATTTAGATATAGCCCCCATACAAATGTCGCTCCCGATTTCACTTTTTCCGCTCCAGAAACCACATATTGTATCCGATTTTCTTTCAAATTGACACAGCATCTTATAATCCAACTTAAAACACCTATTGTGAAGGTGGGTAAGATCGGTTCAGATTTAGATATAGCCTCAATACAAATGTTGCTCCCGAGTGTTTAACCGATTTTGGCCAAACTGTGCATATTATATTTCACCAATAAACATAAAGGGTGTTTTTTATTGAGGTATAGAACTTCGAATTGAAATAAAACACAAGAAAATCGTTTTAATGTCCATCAATTTGGCTTTATTGGAAGGATAATTTTATGCCATTAATGTTTAAATATGATTTCGGGCATGTGGCCGCCGCGGCTGGCTCGAATATAGCCAATTCTACAGGTCCAATTTTCCAAAGCTTCAATTGCTGTGCACGGTGGCGAATCGATTCATTCGGCTTTCATTTGCTCTACAGCGGCAATTGTTTCTTCGGTGCGCACTGTTCGACGTCTCTGCGGATGCGTATTATCACATAGAGTAAACGTAGTGCGAAAACGATCCATGGTTAACCGAATTAATTGCTCTGATGGATGATTATGTCGACCATAAAATGGTGAACTACGCGAACTGAACCATTACTTTCGAAATAAATTTGCACGATTTGCAAGCGTTGTTCTTTTGTCAACCTGTTCATGATGAAATGGCAAACCAAACTAAATATTAATCACTTGACAGCTGACAAAATGGCCGCCAGTTAAAAAAGTGATGACAACTTAAAGTTCTATACCCCAATAAAAAACACCCTCTACATTCTGAAAGCCGGTCACATCATTCCAGGTATCAATATACCCCCATACAAATGTTCTTTGCGATTTAACATTTTTTGTCAAACACGTACATTTACATGATTCAAAAGTCCTTCCAGATTTCACTTTTTTACCAAATTGAATTGTAATGAGATAGAAAGTCCGTCCGTCTTTAGAATTTCCTTACTTGTTTGGGAGATGCCCATATGTCCATACTTTGGTATAACCCAAATGGGGTCCCATTCTGATCTATTACAGCTCTAGAAACTACATCTTACATCGGATCTTCTTCAAATTTTGCAGATCGTGGTACTTTTCAACCAGGAATACCTACCGTGAATGAGAAATATATAGGCCCATGTTTTGGACCAGGCCCAAAATGTATTTATAGGCCCCCTTTTGAAATGTCGGTCCGATTCATCCTATTACTACTGTATAATTTGTATTTGTCTGTCGGATAATTGGATCAATTACCATATTATTAACCATATTCGTTAAATATGACTAAAGATGAATTTATAGTAACTGTATAATTTATATGAACTACATAAAATTGCTCCAATGAAATACCTGGGTTTAGAAATCAAAGCGAGGTACATACGCAGGAAGTGGTGTAGGGTATTATATAGTCGGCCCCGCCCGACTTTAGCCTTTCCTTACTTGTTTTAATTTCATTTGTTTTTTTCTATACTTCAACATTGAGATTTTATATGTTGGTTCTTTATTACAGAAACTAAAACTTTGTCTCAGAGAGTAAATCAAAATTACAAACGGTTTGCAATATATGAACCTGAGAAATGATCATTTTTTTGCAAACATGACACCGAGGCCCCCAATCTTTGGGGGCCCATAAAAAAGTGCATGACTTTGGGCAAAACTAGGAGACACGGTCTTTTTTGGTCTTTTACCACTTAGTAGTATCCGTTGACGGTAACGGCGGCTCATTGCTTATTTTCGAAGAAAAATCGCCCAATGATGCCGCCAGCCCAAAATCCATAACAAACAGTGAATCCTTGTGGATGCCCTGGCCTCTCAATAGAGTGTTCTTAAAACCCCCACATACGGCAATTTTGCTTATTGACAAATTTGGAGAGAAATTTGTATGGGAGCTATATATAAATCTGAACCGGTCTAATGCATTTTCACCCCAGGTGTTTACAGTTGAAATATAAGATGTTTTGCCAATTTAAAAAAAAATCTGTTAAAACATGTGGTATCTAGAATGAAAAGAGTCATATCGGATATGAAATTCGTATGGTGGCTATATCTACTTACTTATATCGAAACAATTTAATTTGTTTCTGGTTACAATTGCGACCTGTACTCTGATTACAATCAGACGGACATTGCTAAATCGACTCAAAAAGTGATTCTAAGTCGATCGGTATAATTAACAAAGGGTCTATCTCGCTTCATTTTGGGTGTTACAAACATATGCACAAAGATATAATACTCTCGTGGACCAAAGCTAGAGAACAATCAAAACTTATTGCTTTTATAAATAAACTATTTTGTTGCGAATTTTCACTTAAAATGTTTAGTACCCAATCTTGAAGCTAGACAACTTTAAATCGAAAGTAATCATTTACCTTTGTTAACTTTCTAAAACCCTTGTAGTCATCAACATTTGAGACACTAGCTTCAATCCTTGAGGAACACAGAAATATCCCTATCATTGTGCTGCATTTAGCAAAAATTACTCAGTCTCGAGGCGAATAAATAAGCATTCGTATTTCCTATATTAATCGATAATCGAATTTGGATTTACCCTTAATGAGATGAAAAACTCGTATATATTTAATTCACTATGGAACACATGCATCGAAGAACAAGGCATCATTAAATTAATTACTGCCTTACACATTCAACTTAGCTGCTGACTGATGATGCTGCATCGCTGCTGATGAATGCCAAAGGAAACCGCCACTAATACTAGTGGTTGTAGCTGGAGCTGTAGCTGTAGCTGTTAACAATTATGTCCAGTCTCCTAGAACATTAATGAATGCCCATTGTACTCGTGTGCGAGTAACGAAATCTGCTTGGCACATTTTCTTTGACAAAACTTTGATGTGGAAACTTTAAATGATTCTTTCATTTGGTTTCCATTTTCCTCCCATTTCAATTAACCAAATTACACGAATGTCCATGGACGCAGAGCTGGCTGGCCCATGTATGTATGTATGTATCTCTCAGTAATTTTATTACACTTTTATATTCCACAGAAACTCTTGTCCCAAAAAGAGTTCTAATTGATCTAATTTCTCCCCCATGGCAGAACAAAGTTCGCTGTAGTTCAGAGACAAGCAAATGCTTGATTATTAACCGAGCATGGGAATCGAATATGAAAAGTTTGTTGCATGGGGAAATTGTGGCCAAAAATATAATGAATGAGTTCATTTAACCGCCATCATATAGAATATTAAATAAATCGAATAAATACGAGGACGAATGGAATGAGTTAAAACAAGAAAGCCTGGAATAAATCGTATGTTTTCGGCGCCATGGAATGCAGTACACTAGGATAATACTTGGTAAACAACTAGCTAAACAAGTGGACAAAGTCGTGTCAGTATTTATTCCAAAAACATGATTTTGAATATAACATATATGGATGTATGCAAAGTTCAATCTAATCGACCCACTTTAGAGGGTAACACCCAAATGAGGTTGGTCTCGATTTGCACATGGGTTGATCTTGGATTTCAGAATCCTGTAAACTGAATAAACTGAATTCATACTTTTAAGGAGGGAAATATGGAAAAAGGCATAAAATTGGTACCGACCAAATGGCTGCAGCTGGAATAACGAAATTCGTTGTGTACATTCCTGTAACTGTATATTCGTGCAAAAGCGAGAGAATTTGTACTTTAATTATGAAATGGGGGGAAAGGGATAAAATTGGTACAATTCAAAATGTAGTAGCTAGAATAATGGAAATCGGTATATATTTCAATCTGGATGCGTAGACTTGGCATATAATGCGATCCTTCGATACTCGTACTTTAAGGGTCAATATGGGCAAAAAGGGATAAAATTGGTGCGGACTTAATGGCCGCAGAATCACAAAATTCGCCGTGTATATTCCTCTGATTTTGTAGACGAGCAACATAATGGCTTTCTGGAGATTTGTACTTTCAGAGAAAACTGAGAGAAAAGAGATAAAAATGGTACCAATCAAACGTCTGCATAGAATTATAAAATCCCTATTAATATTATAAAACCTTAGTGTAAGTCTGTCTGTCTGTCTGTTTGTTTGTTCCGCAATCACGTGTAAACGGCTGAACCGATGTTGTTGAAATTTTCAGTACAGATAGATGTAGGTCTGGAAGGAACTATAGGCTATAGAATTTTTAAAAATTTGCTCTGTGGGCGGAGTGGGCGTGGCAATAGTGTTTTTGCGAGCTAAAAGGCTGAAAATTGGTACATATATATTACTGACCACGAGAATGATAAATATGATGCCGAAATTTGGATTTTCATTTTGTGGGCGGAGTGGGCGTGGCAATAGTGTTTTTTGAGCTAGAAGGCTGAAAATTGGAACGTATATATTACTGACCACGAGAATGATCAATTTGATACCGAAATTTGGATTTTCGTTTTGTGGACGGAGTGGGCGTGGCAAAAGTGTTTTTGAGAGGTAGTAGGCTGAAAATTGGTACATATATATTACTGACCACGATAAAGATCAATTTGATGCCGTAATTTGGATTTTCGTTTCGTAGGCGTTGGGGCGTGGAAATAGTGTTTTTTTGAGGTAGAAGGCTGAAAATTGGAACGTATACATTACTGACCACGAGAATGATAAATATGATGCCGACGAAAAAGTCAAATCGGGACCGACATTTGTATGGGGGCTATATCTAAATCTGAACCGATCTTACCCACTTTCTGCATAGGTGTTTCTAGTTAGATTATAAGCTGTTGTGCCAAGTTTAAACAAAATCGAGTACAATATGTGGTTTCTAAAGCGGCAAAAGTCAAATCGGGAGCGACATTTGTATGGGGGCTATATCTAAATCTGAACCGATATTACCACATTTCTGTACAGGTGTTTATAGTTGGATTAAAAGATGTTGTGCCTAATTTAAAGAAAATCGAGTACAATATTTGGTTTGTAGAGCGAAAAATGTCAAATCTGGAGCGACATTTGTATGGGGGCTATATCTAAATCTGAACCGATATCACCACATTTCTGCACAGGTGTTTTCTAGTTAGATTAAAAGATATTGTGCCACATTTAAAGAAAATCGAGTACAATATGTGGTTTCTAGAGCGGAAGATGTCAAATCGGAAGCGAAATTTGTATGAGGGCTATATCTAAATCTGAACCGATCTTACCCAATTTCAGCATAGGTTTTTTAGTTGGATTATAAGATGTTGTGCCAAATTTAAAGAAATGCGGGTACAATATGTGGTTTCTAGAGCGGAAAAAAGTCAAATCGGAGCGACATTTGTATGTGGGCTATATCTAAATCTGAACCGATCTTATCCAATTTCTGCATAGGTGTTTCTAGAT